>JASTWL010000988.1:0-61324 GCA_035220575.1 Temnothorax rugatulus
TTGTTTCGCGCACGGAAAACGGGGGAGAAAACCTCGCGTGAATGACGAATGTAGAACCTTAGCTTCAGATTTTTGAGGAGTAGTTGAAGGAGATTCTTTCATACTAACAGAATTCTCCTTTTCTTTAGACGTGAATGCGTTGATTGATGTATGGTAGTGTGGTGCTTGCGGCCACACTTTTGACAACGTTTCGTGACTCTACAAGTTGAAACACGATGTGCTCTTAAGCAGTGTAACAGAGTTTATATTTCGAGATAATAATCAATTTTTGTTGTACCGTTTTTGGACTGTATTGAGGGCAAGATGCGACAAAGTGCTTTCCTTGGCATATAACACATGTAGGTTTATAAGTAGAAGAAGTATCGTTTGACTTACCCTGGTGATGCACCTTAACTGTAGGTGTTTTGCTTGTTGCAAAACTTTTCCGTGTTGAGACCTTTCAAAAGATTGCAAAGACGACATTCGGCCGAATAGAAATTCGTTGAATTGCTTCCATGACAGAGGAGCTCTTGATGAGTCTAATTGCGACTCCCATAATTTTACTGTCTCCGAATCCAACTTTTGAGAACAGATAAATACCAAGAAATCATCCCACTGAGAAACAGGACGTTCCAGAGTTTCAAAAGTACGATAAATTTGCATGATATTGAGTATAACTGCTTTGGCTCCTTAGCGGACTCTCTTGTCATACGTTTGAGATTTAGTAACGACTGAAAAGTAGTATTCACAAGCAAACGAGTATTTTCATAGAAAGCAGTAAGAGAATTCCACGTCTTTTGGAAATTGTCCGCCGTCAATGTGGTATGTTTTACCAAGTGAACGCAGAATCTGTAAGATTCGTTTGAGATATTGCAATTTTTCAATTGCTGACAACGTAGGATTAGAAATCACTAAAGAAACAAAACGATTTTTAAAAGGAAGCCACTTTGCTGAGATCCATTGAATTTAGGAATGTTATCGTGGTAATCTAGTATGTTGAATGAAGTTGGACTATGAATGAATGTGGACCATATTTGGAAGTGACATTGACTGAGAAGATGACGATTCTGTTATCGAATTTTGATCAGATTCTAATAAAGAAGTGAACTTTTCAAGCGACTCAAGATAGTTCTCTTTGGTCATATCGTAAAGATTTTCTTTGAAATAAACATGATTTCGAATCTCAACCTGATCTTCGATAGAAAGTTCCGGTATAGAAATAGTAATCGCATTGTGAATAATGCAAAATTGATCCCAAGTTTCTTTGAGACATGCAAGACGCGTATGTATTGGTTGATTGATAACGTTAGTTAAACCAATTTTGATTAAATCGTCATATGAATTAGCAATATTTTTACCGAGCGCTAACTGCTGCTCGATTTTATTGTAATGTGATTTATCCTCATGATTGGATTGATATGAAAGGAAGTAGAATGAGGAGAGAATATGATTCCGTAAACAACACTGTATAATGCTTTCTTGTAGACTTCGTGTTCTCCTTCTCACCATGTGATTGTATCTCCGTATTAAATAATTTTTACTTTGACTCTTTCTATAATAACTGACTCTTGTATATCCGGCTAAATTATGAGTTTCTTTAGTGGTAAGTTTATTATTTTCGTTCTTAACTATTTCATCTAAATATGTCAATTCTATATTCTTTATATTATTTTCTGATCTGAAACTATTCACTCGAATAATATTTTTTACCTTATTTCCTAATTCGTTAATGTAGAGAATATTTTTTATTCTGTCAATTTCTTGAATTCTTGCTTCTAAATTTTGAATTTTTTGCTTTTAAATTTTGATTTTCTGCTTTTAAATTTTGATTTTATGCTTCTAAATTTTGAATTTTTTGCTTTTAAATTTTGATTTTCTGCTTCTAAAGTTTGAATTTTTGCTTTCTAAATTTTTAACTTTTACTACTAATTGTTTAACTAATTTTTCGTATTTCCATCCAACCAGTCTCCTGCTGTCAGATATAAGAGACCCGCTGCCTTCCGCATTCTGTAAATAAAAAATATTTAAAAAACATTAGAATACACGCCCGATAGTCAGAAAACGAGGGATATCTAATTCCTTCTCTTTTTTTCTCACGTACTACACTCTCCCTTTCCGCGCATGATGGAGGAAAGGAGAGAACAATCGAGACGGGTTTAGAACTATTGTTTAAATCCTCAACTCATTATCATTGCTATAATGATTTAAGTCCGATCAAACAGACATTCAGATAAACTTGTTGAGTAAACTGTTTGTTTGTATAAGCAATGTCTTTATGTCATTTGAAGGATATTGATAAATATCATATCAAAGGAGAAACGTATTAATTCATGTAGAAATCAAATGTTATGATTCGCTTTAATATTCAAGCGAATTACGGCGCAGTCGAATGAGTTGCATAGAATTAAGAATGATCAGACGTTACAATTAATATTCTATTAAGAGATAGAATATGAAGATTTAATCTTGAAAACATGAAGTGTCGAAAATAACTCAGGCTATAAGGCAATCAAACAAAGAAATCCTTTCTTGCAAGTATTTACATATGTACAGTAACTTAAAGTCTAACTTCTAGTATTCCCGAGAATGGAAAGAAAGATGAAATATAATTCGCGGTTGCAACCGTACCGAACTATAGAATGAAATGTACTGAGCTCAGTGTTCCTTTAATAAATCTTGATTTGTGATGCCAGGAATTTCAATGTGGATTGAAAGCATCGTTCTCTCTTTCAGGAGGAAAATGTCTCCGAAAGTTCTCAAGATTTCTGTAATCAAGAGCTATTTATGTAGACGGAACTACTGTCCGCTACAGCACTCAGATCATAGATCCGAACAAGTTTAGAAAGACGAAAGTTACCTTGTTACTGTAGAAACCTCAGACTTATGTACGAGATCCTCGTTTAGAAGATCTCTCTTTCTCTCTCTCGTATTTGGCAAGGGCGTCCCCGTGTTAACAGTAACGGCAGCCTTTTCGTCGTATTTAGTCACGTTGCATTAATGGCGGCGATCTGCGTCGCGCCGGTATGGTCTCGTGGCCGTCGCTTCTAGCCCATATCTCATCGTCGTCGTAAGCCAATGCTCTCGATAGATCGTCGGTATATCTAGCAGAGTATAATTACTTGAACAACCACAAACTCTATCACGATCTCCTTTTTACACCTTTCTCGAATGATCTATCGTATTGAAAAGAACAACGTCCTTAACGTCTTACTGGCTTGACCGACGAACACACAATGACCGCTCGCCAAGCGGCCGGTTCGTGCCAGACCGTTCGCGCACGCGTTGTATCCTCCGCGCTAGCAGGATCAACATCAGAGGCGCAATGCGGTCGCCGCATAACGCGCGGGAAAATACACTATAGCTGAGCGCGCGGGATGATATTACAGAGACAGTTACGCTATCGGTAACATTTTAACCGAACGATTAAAGTAGGATAACAACATCATAACCAGGAGATAAATATATGATCTCTCCTTCTATTTAGTCTTCACCAAACAGCGAACGAGGTTGAAAACTCTTCTCTAGGCTTTATTTTCATCACAGTAACATCGACTCCGAAAATCGATTCTGCCAGTATCAGTTCGTTACGTTGTTTCGTAGGCGTTGCTGCCTTATCCAAACCTGGTGGCGGTGTTAACAGTGGCGATTTAGACGAGTGTTTTTGGAGTTGGTGGAGTCTTTTTCTTATCAGCCTTAGTCGGATCGAAATTTTGAATTTCCACGGTATCTTGGAGCTAGACGTTTAATTTCCGCTGTGTAGTGTTTTTTTGCTTCTTTTATTTCAGCTTTCGCTTCCATGTTTTAAGTTTTAGCATCAGGTACTAATTTGTTTAATTCAAAACTATATTTTTATTACATTGCCAATGTTATGGCATTTGGTGTTGCTTTCAATATTTTATATGAATTCGTGTATGGCAGTTTTTTGATTTAAGTTCGTGAGGAGGTAAAAATTATTGCTAAATTGGGGAGTTTAGTCATCTCTGAAGGAAGTACCTCCGTGTTGGAGAAGTTAATAAAGAATCAGTTGTCATTAGCATATTTTATTTTAACAATTTTAAAAGAACAGATATGCAGTGCAAAATATCCCTGGATTTAATGTTACCTAGACTATATAATTTTATATTGTTTCCGAATTGGAGACGAATGAAACCTTGGATTAAACTGGTGAAAATGTTAAAAAAATTATATTTTCCACAACACCTTCACGGAAAGTTCGACTTTCCATGCCTGTAGAGAGGGGCGAAAGTGACCAATTCACGCCAGGGCGGCATAGCGGGAGGAAAGTGAGTACTTTCCTCCCGCTACTGCCGCCCTGTCGTGAAACTGGTCACTCTCGCCTCTCTCTAGGCATGGAAGTCGAACTTTCCGTAAAGCTATTGTGAAAAATAACGTGTGCACCTCGGGTCGAAAGCTTTTTCAGACTCGTGTGATTGCCGCCCTCGCCTTCGGCTCGGGCGGCAAACTTCACACTCGTCTGAAAAACGCTACTTTCGCCCCTTGGTGCACAATATACTATTAAGGAGAGAGGGTAGTAATTTGTGAATTAATGGTAATCAAATACTAGTCTTTAAGTCATACACATTGTGATTGTGTTTCAAAGATACAAATTTAAATTTTAAGTTACGTTGAACTGAATAATCGTTTTAGTACCGTTATCTTGGAATAAGTAATAATTTGCGTTTCCGTTATTATTAAAAATTTATTTGATGTTTCTACCCAAATATTCGGGTCGAATACCTAGTAAATCAGGTTGGCTTGTAAACTATTGTAAACTATTTGTCAAATATTGTGAGTATTATATTGGCGCACATATGTCAACGGCTGCGTACACATCATTCATATCGTGCAGTCGCGTCGCTGTCAACGGGAAAGAGCAAGTCCTTGCTGACCAACGTGAGCCTGTCACTCACCCGCAGGACGTCCAACGCGAGCGAGCGCAACCGATGCGGTTCCGAGGTGACCAGCGTTCCAACTCCTCCATGAGGTACATTGACCAGGAGGCCTGGAAGTCCGACGGTAACAGCGCGGACACTACCGATTATTTTGGTCTTGAACCCTCGCCCGGAGCGGACGCTGATTTCGCCGAGCGAAATAATGGTCGCTTTGAACAGCAACAACAGTATTATCAATGAACGACAGGATTAAAAATCATCTGATCCCGCGTTTTTTGCCGATGAAGAAGTAAACAATAACGGCAGCAGTTGGCGCCGCAAGTTTATGCTACGTCGTCACTTCAACGATTCCTTGAACTAGAACAACGGTGAGACACGTTCCTCCTCGCCGAGTGAATTGATAGCGAAGTTATTATCCTGGATCGAGGAATTCTCGTTCAGATGAGGGCAACAAGGTAGCAACATCACGGCGACGATCATCTCGTCGCCATCGGTGCAAATCGACGTGACCGGAAGCCCTCAGATAGCCACCGCCTTTGTTGACGACATACCTGTCTCTGGAGAACAGCTTCAGCTAGCCCGAAAAGGAAAATGACGATGAGGAGGAGCAGGCTGGTCCGGAGTTTGAAACGGAGAACTCATCCTTACCCCGCAACCGCGTTTATCGTTGGCCTGGACTTCCTCCACGGTGCCCTATTACGACTTCCTGTCTGTAAACGGCGGCGCGATGTGGCAGGGGATTATTAGCACCAGCTAGTTTCAGCTATCGTCCGGTGCGAGTTTGCATTCCAGCGTGGACTGCCCGTCGATACTTGCAGCTCTTACGGTGAGGACAGCAGCCCCAGTATGGACTCGTTGAAGCCCAGAGGGTCTGGACGCGACCGGGTGCCACGAGATTTTGCCTGAATCTGGAACGACATAGCGCCGGCTGCTCCTCGGCCAGCAGCTCGTCGAGCCCGAGATCGAGCCCGGGCCCGGTCGGGCCATGTTTCAAGCTTTTCGAGGAAGGCGATGGTGCAAGTGTGCTACCTTAATCAAATCCGGAACTCTGTAAAGAAGATCTTGTGCAGCAAGTTCGTTAGACGCTGGGAGACGACGGATCTCTATTTCAACGACTGTTGTCTGTCCTCCAACACGCTGACGGGTTTTCTTCAGCAACTTGTTCCGTACAGCAGCATGTCGGAGATCCGAAAGTACGTTGACGCCAGGTGGGACCCTGCGTATAAAAACTGTCTCAGCATTGTTTTACCAAACAGTTCGCTTCTTCTGCAAGACAGTAACACTTACACGAGGAACCAGTGATGCCGTTTGAGATGGAAGAAGAATATCTTCAAATACCAACACGTGTTGATGAGCACTCGGGAAGAGGAGATACTGCGCGAATTGTGCATTATGGACTTTGCCCTGTGACATTCAGTCTAACCTTGAAGTTGACTCTAAAGAGTTCTTCTGCCGACTGACAGTTTACTAACAGTCACCTTCGTGTTGTTTGGAAGTGTAATGAAAATGACTTCTTTTTCGTCGGGTATTCTGATGTGTGCAGATTCTCCATAAGTGGAGAAAGTGCGGAATTATCTGTAAATTGCCATTCCAACGACTCTTCCGTGAGATCGCTCAGGATTTCAAGACTGACATCCACTTCCAAAGTTCTGCTGTAATGGCTCTTCAAGAAGCTAGCGAGGCGTTATCTTGTACGTCTTTTCGAAGACACGAACTTGTGCGCTATTCGCGCTAAGCGAGTCACCACCATGCTGAAAGATGTCCAACTGGCACGTTGTATCCGTGGCGAGCGAGCTTAGATGCAATAAATTTATAAAATAAACAATGTAAATACACGAAGGTGGTATGATCATCATTACGATCATCATTATTTTCTATTTTAATTGAAAATCTTTTTTTAACCCTTTAGGGGCCTGTGTATGTAATGATGTACATGAAAAAAAAAAAAAAAAAAAAAAAACAAAAAAAACATAAAGAAACAAAAAAAAAACAAAAAAAAAACAAAAACAAAAAAACAAAAAACA
The DNA here is from genome assembly GCA_035220575.1 of Temnothorax rugatulus. Taxonomy (NCBI): domain Eukaryota; kingdom Metazoa; phylum Arthropoda; class Insecta; order Hymenoptera; family Formicidae; genus Temnothorax; species Temnothorax rugatulus. Next base: position 6,896 of record JASTWL010000988.1, read on the forward strand.
AAAAAACAAAAAAACAAAAAAACAAAAAAAAAACAAAAAAACAAAACAAAAAAAAACAAAAAAATAACAAAAAAATAACAAAAAAAAAACATAAAAACAAAAAAAAAACAAAAAAACAAACAAAAACAAACAAAAAATCAAGAAACAAAACTGCATCGGGATTGATGTGATGGCCTTAAAGGGTTAAAAACAAAAATGTAAACGTTTCTTCGCCAGTAAATAAGTAACAAGGAAAATAATATTCGACATTGACTGGCAATAAAGATTAATTCGTAAAGAAGTCACTGCGAAAAATATTACCTCAGTCAGGATTTGAACCTGGAACCCCCTTCATTCCGTGAAGGTGTCGTACCTATTCGACTACTGAGGCATGTGGTAATATTTATCGCAATGATCTGTTAATTGTTCCGTACTGTAACGCGTACATTCAATTTTTACATATTTTCCAAACATTCTTTATTGCCAGTCAGTGTCGAATATTACTTTCCTTTTTTTTAAATTAAAGGATAGATTTGTTACATTGTGCAATAAAATTGGTATTACAGAAGCACTTAAATAGTGTGTTAGAAATGAAGTTCAAGTATTTGTACGTTTCTATTCAGTGTATGCCATGAGTGTAGATAAATGATGTTATCTGTACAACCTTTCTCTGTTTCTTTTATTGTTAGTATGGCGCTAAGCTCGTTTTTATTTTCCTTTTTATTATGTATGTCTGTGGATAATTTAAATGACTGTTGCAAATTAATATGGCAACACAATATACAATTTTATTGCACAGAATAAGGATACAATTTACATACTATGCGCGTGGCCATTCGGCACCATATAAAAGCCAGGCTTAAGTGTCTGGAAGCGGATATGTAATGGCGGAAATAGCAAAAGAAAGAATGGAATTATGCTTATTACGTTCACTTGTTAATAACGCATCCTAAAGTCTAAGTCTAAAGTAGATAGATAAAATATCGCAATTATCCGTCATTTTGGCTGTACAACTATGCGACCACACAAGGAAACGCGTACATACATATAATGTTCCACACACAGAATCAGATTAGGAAAATTGCATTTATGTGTAGCTGTTACATTATGTAATAAGATAAGTGTACATTATGTCCATTATTCGACGCCATTTGACTCTAAATGCTAAACTGCTAAAGCATTGAGTCTTATGAATTGCGATTACAGACATCTATATGTTATATACTAGACTGCTAATTTCCACAAAATCACTTCCACGTGAATCTGAAAAGTATGTACATAACTCATGCGTTGTGTAAAAGATATGAATGTTATTTAATTGGTTGAATTTCAAGCAATATGTGTTACATATCTATAATTTTCTCTTTTATTTACGCCACGGATGCGCAGATGCTCACTCGTCATACATATGTGATACATATTGTTTGGAATCCATTTTTTTTGATACGGTATAAAGGAGTAGCAATTTAGTATACACACATATGTGACGCATACATACATGAATCTAATGGATGGAACAGAGGAAGCATCTTTCGGACTTGTTTCATTAGTCAGGTATAGAACCACAGACCTTATAGATATGCAGGCTAGTTGTTACAAAAATATAATTACCGTAATCAGCTAATTTATGTAAAATTTTCCTTATCTGCTTTTGTGTTTGCTTAGTCATGTATATTTTTTGTTTTTCATATGTTTTTATCGCTGTTTTTCGCGTTTTTCCCAATTACTTAAATGTTTAAAAATTGGGCCTGCGATATTTGATGAGCAAAAGCATGTAGCGAAATTTAAGGCAATATTGGCCATGGGCTGGCAATACATAGCACACTTTGTCACGTACTTCTCTCTCTAAAGTAGGAGTTCTCTCTGGAAGCACCAAAAGAGGAAAAGAGAGAGAAATATACTTTTCTCTCCAAAGTGTCTGGAAGTATGGAAAGAAAGAAAGAAAGTGAGAAGATGGTTCTTTCTCTAACCTCCTCCGTACGTTATAATAAACTGAATGTAATTGCCAGTCCATGTCTATAAGGTCCGTGTATGGGACGAATCGTTGTCCATGGACGTGTAATATAGATGTCTGTGGTTGCAGTACTTTGTCTATCTAGTTACTTTAGCGCGTCTTATCCTAGAGCGTCTAATCTAGTAAAGCGCGCATAATATATGAACACACATCTACCCCTTTTTAAGAAAAAAGTTATTTCTCTACATACATTGATAAGTAATCAGGTCGTTTGTTAACGACCTGATTACTTATCAATAAACGCTCTAAAATGTTCGTACTCTAACAAAGCGTCGTGGTGTATGTTGCGCTTGATCAAAAAGATGATTCTGTCTGTAGAGAAACGCGGATATTAATTTGTGTTTTGTTTAGAGATTGTTCGGCATGTCTTTTGAGAAACATCGTCTTGTTCATTCCGTTCATGCGATTTAAAACTCTTATAATAATCATTAGTGTGAGACTCTACAGGAGCGTTTACTTTCTATGGAACACATTTGACTTACATGTCTTATCCAGGAACAGTCATCATCGAACGACATCTTATAATGCAACTTTCTCAATCGATCTGTAATTCTATCGAATTTCCATTTTTCATCTTTCGAATAATTCCTACACGCTACTCTCTCTCCGCACGAGAAATTTGTACTTAACGTGTTTGTATTACTAAAAGTTTGGATTTTTTATGCTAGTTTTTGTCGGAACATAAAAGGAATTAACAGTCAGAAGTTATTAAATTTAACACTTTTCGTTGTTCGAAGGCGAGAAAAATGTAGTCAATCAACCGAAAGCTTCTGACAGTCTTATTTTATTTGGTAGGTAACATTACATCTAATCTAGTGCATAGTTTTCTGTTGAGAACATTTCCGCAGGAGACATATTTGTTATTGCATGTGGCATTGTTCTATATTGTAATAATAACTTATTTAATGCTAAAATTCTTTAAGACTCTTGATAATAAGAAATCAATATAGTGATTAATCAATATAGGCTATGAGAGTACCACGCGGTTTTTGGTGCGTAATTTATAAGAACAACTGATTTATTTTTAAATTAGAATAATTTTCGTACTTTATTTAATGTTAAATCGACATTTAAAGAATCACAGTTTATATGACGTAAAACTTGTTTAAGCATTTGTATAAAACGTTCAGTCTGACCATTTGTTGCTATATTATACGAAGACGTATACTTTATGTTTACCATTTACTCGTAGGAATTGTTGAAATTTATGTGAAGCAAATGTTTTACCATTATCCATTATCTACCATATAAATACAGTTTATATGGTAGGTCAAAACTATTCCGGAAAATTTTCTTTTATTGTTTCTGATTATTTCCGACACAGTATTAGGTGGACGAGGGATATCACGGAATCACGCGTTCCATGTAACATTATTCAATATTTGAAAGCAACATTGAAGTTATAATTTTTAAACGCTATAAATATATGAATACTAATGAAATTGTAGTTTATATGTATAATAATACATATTTCGAATATTATATTTCGAAATACCCGAGAAAAAAAATGGGTATAATATGGTTAGATTTAGATTTAAAATATATTATTAAATATGAAAGGATTTAAATTAGATATGAAAAGATTTAATTTTTTATAATTATATGTAATCAGATCCGAAATTTGGCGTGATATGATTATATTTTTATGTACTCATATTTGACTTGATCTTATTATATATGACAGAGAAATATATATGAAACAGATTTGTTGTTGAAGCAAAAATGGGTCACGCATGTCAGATACGAGAAATGAAATATATAAAATCCTGATGTCAGCCACGGGAACGAAGTACGTTAGTTGCTTCTCATTTTCTCTAATAATTTCTTTGTCAAGAGGGTAGCTGCGCTATCGAGACATTACCCAAGGGACTAGGTATTTTCTATCGGTCATTTTCCATGCTTTTTCATACGATAGGTTATTAATTATTATTGCATTGTTACCAATACACTTTACATTTAAATATCTTTAAATAAATCTGATGTTTGTCTAGTGATTGGAAAATGTTGTATGGACATCTCTTGATCTTAGAAATGGAAAATAATGGAAATCTTTTTTCTCTCTCTTTTCAAGTTTACTTCCTTTTTCTTTTTTCCCTTCTTTAGAAATTAATAATGGTTTATGGATTGTTGATAATTCAACAGTATTCTTCAACATTTTGTTTTCGTAGGGAAGTGTGGTCTAGTGGCAAAGGTGACTCATAACTGCGAGGACTCGGGTTCGAGTCCATCTGACTACAGTTGGAATATTTTGTCTTTCAGAAGAAATACATTAACCTGCTAGTTTTCTCCCAGAGGTACATCACATATTTTTCAAAAGATTTAGTATTAGTACGAATACTATAAAATTGCGTAAAGAGCTTTAAAGAGAAGCGCCTTACCTGTGTAACACGATTGTCTTTTCGAGCGCTTTGCTATCTTGCCTTCTGATCTTTTTTCACGATGCCAATAGATTCTTATTCATCGGTTTTACTTTCTTCTACAAAGTTTATAGGCAAATCTAAAAATGTTGAAACTTCTTTATTGAATATTTTTTCCCAGAAGTGTCTTCTTTTAAGAATATTCAATGCATCTAATTTAATCTGAAGGATAAGATACAAACCATTTTCGGTGTACCATAAGCTTAGATCTTATGATTACGGCAAATGGATTTTATGATGACGACAAATGGATTAACAACGCGTAATGAGTTAATATTTATTTTAACTGGCTCAGTAGATTAGTGTGATTATGGCATTTAAAATTATCATATAAACGTTATTTGTTACCATATATATTACCTTTTGTGAATCGTGGCAGAAAGGAACAAAAGGCACATAGTTGTCTCACGTGTTAGCGCTGAACGACCCCCCTTAAGGGCTCCAAGCCCATTAAAGCATGCGATTATCTTTTACTTCAGCCGGGGAATCGAAGTTGGCCGGCCTTGCAACGTGGGAGAAGCGGACGAGAATCCCGCCACCGTTGCGAGTCGATCCCCGGCGTCGGGCATGCTTGAAACGCAGTGCCCGTGCACTGCGTTTGACACAGATGGATATCCATTTACGAAATAACTTATTACTATTTATTTTAATTTTAATTTGACGCGGCTACTGGGGGCAAGTCTCGTCGAGACTGTGGACATGTTCGGACGTGTTTTGTCCTGAATAATTTTTGAAGATTGCTGATGCAATCAGCGCCAAGTTTGGATTGCATCTTTCGAGTCTGTATTTATTATTTTCTTGTTCTTGGCCGTTATGTGATCCTGAGGAGGATTAGGTGCCATAAAATTTACAAAGAAGAAGAAGAAGAAGGCTATTGGGGGCCACGGCTACTCGTGGCATGAGTTTTGTGCGTCAAGAGGCGTAATCGTTTCTATACCCGATAATTAACGCCTACTCTCGAGGAGCCAGCTACGCATTCACTGGGTGTCTCCGCACTAACCGAGTCGTCCATCTCGCATCTTGCGTGCAGTGCCCGCGGACCATCTGAGAACCCGGGCGTGAAGATTCATTCTTAATTTTTTCATATTTACTGCGTGTTGGGGAGCAAACGGATTGACAGCCGAGAGCTTCCCAGATAACCGTGCCTTTTTTCGGCTCCACAACTCACCAGCGGTACTTGGGCCCGTATCACTACAGGCTCTTAGAGGTGCAGTCAGATCGCCATTGACGCCACATGGTTACTGCAGAACGCGCTGGCCAGCCGACATCAGATCTTGCGATCGAGCCGTACTGAATCGGAACAGCCCCATTGCAGCAGTCCAGCAAGATCACTGGGAGGTTGGCGCATGACTTGACTGGGAGAGGCTATATATTCGCATCACCAGACCAGTAACTGACTCTGACTCCAGGCCCAAAGAGACTCGTGCAGAGAATCAAGGGCCCAAGACAGCCTGACTCCTCCGATACAATACGACAGTGCTCGCACCAGCGTAGTTTTCAGGCCACTTGAATCTTCGGATTTTAACACGAATTCGCCACTTTTTTCGCGTTCCTTTCTGCCACGATTTACAAATGGTAGTAGTCTTGCCACTGTTCGCAACGCGGACGGGAGCGAGACCGCCGTGGCCAGCGTCATTACCGATAGTAGATCCGACCGAGTCAACGAGTACACGTGCATACGCGGTCGCGTACTTAACGCGGATCGGCGAGCGACCGGTCGGTCGGCCGCTGGTTCGGTACACGGCCAACAGTGCCTCCGATCACGTAATCTGACTGATCGTTTCCAGTTTCGCCGGCGTGAACTCGCTTCTAGTATTATGGCCACGCGAAGTAAGACCATCTCTGCCCGTTCGCCGAGCGGGCTCTGATGATACGCCTCACTCGTCATACGTAAAGACGAATCTGCACGATTCACTTGTAAAGATTATCCCGGAAAGATCGACCAGCAGAAGAGGAAGAAAGAAAAAAATTTATCTGTAAACAGTATATCAGAAAGATTTATCCACATTGAATTAAAAATTACAACAGTATGAAATTCGTTCTAGAATACTATCGAATGTAATATACAGTCATTTCGTTCGAAAACACTGTATAGGCTTTGTCGCATATACACTGTTAAATTTGTAGTGTCGAATTACATATTCAATTTAGGCTACTTTTAACCCTTTAGGGCCTGTGTACATAATTATGTACATTAAAAAAAAGTGTCGTTTTAAACTGACAACCAAAAAAACTAAAAAAAAAACTAAAAAAAATTTTTAAAAACTGAAAAACTTTCATTAGGGACGTCTTTTAAGACTATCTTATAAATTATAACATTTTACTCCAACCGGATCGATTTGTGGGCCTTAAAGGATTAACCATTCTTATAAGTCGCTACTGCTACTCAATATGTCGTTAATTTAACTAAAACAGTGTTAATTTAATTATTAATTTAACTAATCAATGGAGTTAAAATAACATTCTTTGTGTAAAAATAATAAATTTCGATACATGGTAATTAAAAAGAACAAAATGTTATTTAACTCAAGGTATTAGTTTTTTTATCTTTTAATATTTAATAGCGTAGAGACAACTATAGTAACTATACCACTTTTGATTTACATAGAGTATATAGACTAATGATTATATGTATAGAATATTTTGTAATTAATTGTAATTGCAAGCCGTTTTTTATTATACACTGTAAATCCAAGTGTGTTATTTCTACACGCATAAACGTTTAAAAATGACACATTTGACTGAAGCTCGTTTTACATGTTTTGTTGCGTGTTAAATCAACAGCAGGTATCCGCAGCAGGTTTAATCATATTAATATGTTCAACTGTGTTAAATGGCATCATTCAAAACGACAAGAAATGTGTAAGAAGAGCTTTAGTTAAAATAACACACTTGGATTTGCAGTGAATTAGCCGTATAGAAAAAAATTTTCTCATTATTTCATAAATTTATACATTTTTTTTAAATGAAAGAAAGTTACACACGTTGCACGTAACTTCTTTCAACTTTTTAATACGCCATGAATGTATGTACTTGATGCATTAAATTATGCGTTTTACTTGTTGATATTGTTTACGATAATCGTATCGTTACATCTTTAATCGATTATACACGTACATATTGATGCTGCGAGATTTATATCAATATTAGGGCCAAAGCACATAACATGGCGTAGCGATATACGACGGTCGTAGTCCTCGACCCGACAAATCAGGATACGCCAAAGCTTGTGCGTTACTTACGTTCACGACTACGACTGTCATATGTGCTTTAGCCCTTCCTCGTATAACGAATATATCTCCGATTTAAGATCGATTTAGACATAACCGTGCCGTGCCCGTACCGTTTACGGGCAGAAAGATTTAGACTCGTTTCACACGTAGGTATCCGGCACTGGACTACCGATGCCGGGTATCCGATCGATTTTCTTTGTTTTCACAAATCGGCTATCGGACAAACGTGTAAATGCTCCCATATTAATCCCATACACTTCGCGATCGGATACCCGGCGTCAGTAGTCCAGTGTCGGATACGTGTGAAACGGGGCTTAGTCTAATTTCATCCGTTGCATCTTTGAATATCTTTTTAACTAGTGGATCACCACTAGTTAGTGGTAGAGTTGCAGGCGTTTTGATGGGAGTTTTAAGAAGATATTCGACTTCGAAGGTCTGCCGTGAATGTCATCTCAAAAAAACCGATGAGGTATCTTTGTACCTAAAAAAAACTGATGTGGTATGTTTGTATTTTCACAAAAATAAATGATATCTATAAATTGCGCCAAGTAAAAAATGAATATATATTCCTCGGAAAATAACTGTTGTATTATTTTCCGTATTATTAAAAAAAATTTCGTACAAAAACTTGACGCTGCTCACAACAAAATTATCTTTTTTAAAAAAACAGCGTCAAGTTTTTGTACGAAATTTTTTTTAATAATACGGAAAATAATACAACAGTTATTTTCCGAGGAATATATATTCATTTTTTACTTGGCGCAATTTATAGATATCATTTATTTTTGTGAAAATACAAACATACCACATCAGTTTTTTTTAGGTACAAAGATATCTCATCGGTTTTTTTGAGATAACCACTTTCTTCGAACGAGTGTGACTTGACGCCTTTTTTTTACCTTTTTTTTAAAAAGGTAATTTTGTTATGATAACATTAACTTGAATTAAAGAATCAATTAAACTTTGTTTTTTACTTGTTGACACTAAAAATTCGTGTAATTTCATACTTATTTTAACCTAAACTGCACCGTTAATGATATGCGGACAACTTAATTTGTGAATATAGTAACAAATGAAGTTGCGCAGTATTTTAAAAACGTAAATTATCATTTTCCTACTTACCGACATCATAAAACTTTGAAATTAAATTAAAAAGAAACGAGATATGAGCGACGATTTTCCTTCTCAGAATGTATTTTACATACAAAAATAAACTATTTTACAAAATTTCAAGAAAATCGGAGGGGAGAGCGTTTTACCAGTCTCTCTTATATTGCTGCAAATAACATCGAAACAAATTAATTTTTTTATTATTAGTGTTAAAGAACACTGCGAGAGTCGAGCATTCGAAATGTAAATTGAAAAGTGAAATAATGCATGTGAAGTTCTCATAAGATTGATACAATCGCGCGAGTCTTGATCTTCTTTGATTTCCTTTACGGGTTGCCATGGCAGCAAGATGATTGATTCAACAGACTAAGAGAGTCTAGTGCGTGTGCATAATACGTGTGCATAGTCCTTCGAACGTTCTCTGCCATTCCTTGGATTTGATCTACTTATCTGTGACGAGTAACAGTGGGATCACTACTTTCGGTGCCACTGATTAGCGGTTCAGGCGGAACTCTTACGATTTCGGATCTTCAATCTTTTTTAATATAATCATAAAATTGGTAGAGTTTAGGTTACAGATTGCATATCTATATTTTTATATATTATTCGTTTTTCCTTGACGATTGCATGGAACTGTACCAGCGTTAGATACACTGAAACCTTCAGGAGCTATCATGTTGCTGTGAAGCGCGAAAAATTTTGCCTAAATATCTGATGTATTGTATGGCATATCTTTAACATGGCTTTATTAATTACATACGATATTACCTATTTCAAGAAATGTTTTTATGTAAGAGAGAACTTTAAACGTTTATAAAATAAAAGGATTTGAATATTATTACTTAATGTAAAAAAAACTTACAAATGCAATATTTAGAAAATTTTCTTCCAAAGAAATTATATAATTTTTCTTGCAATCAATTTAAAGATTTTACATCTTTTTTTTGAAATACATATTACTTGGGTAGATTAGATATGTTCGTTGATAATTCTTGAATTCACAAATGAAATCCCTTTTCTTTTTCTATAATTAAATATAAACACAGATTCTATCCTTATTATCGTAAGCGATGGTTTACTCTACTATTGTGAAGTATTTAGTATACTGAAATCCCATAAATTATTCTAGATCAATGACACTTGTCTTAGAATCCTCATATTGCCTGGTACTGTTGAAAGAATATTATCTGATTGTATGATATCTTGCAGCTGCTTCAAATTATCTGATTATGACATGAACTTCTTGAATATTTATCTTACTACTTGCATACATTAATACGTACATACTATTTCAAACTGACAGTTTAAGGAATTTATTCGGGCTATGTGTTGTTGTACTCATAGAATTCACCGAGACCAGCCTTAGCTAAAGCTTGTGCGCACAATTAGCAAAATAAAAGGATTTGAATATTATTACTTAATGTAAAAAAAATACTTACTAAATGCCAATATTTAAGAAAATTTTTCTTCTGCAAGAAATATATATATATTTTTTCTTTTGTCAATTGGGGCAATTTAAAGATTTAACATCTTTTTTTTTGACAATACATATACTTGGGTAGAGTAGGTAACTCAATTCTATTCTACTGCATAATTCTATATTTTTATATTTTAGTAGTTAATTCGTGTTGAAGCTTTTTATCAAAATAATTTCTCAAATTCATTAATTGTTATTCACTTTTGTAAGGTTCTTTCTTTACGGAATTATAAATTGGCATCAGTTTATGATATCAAATTTTTTGTAAAAGAAAATAAAAAAGTGATAAATACTTGCATCAATTTTGCTAACTTTCTTGTACTCATTAAGTTGTCATAGACAGCGTTGGACCGTTCAATATCGGGTGTCGAGACAAATACACCCGCCTGCTGAAAACAGAAAATCCTTTAGAATCAAAGTATTTCTTCTATTGTAGTAATGTTTTCGTCGCTGTCAGCCGCCATTATGGGAGAATTATTTCCAATTCGAAGCGGTTTGAACCACCGAGAATGCCTAGTTGGGTTGCTTGGTTTTGTTTGCTTCCATTTTTATTGCGTTATTATGCAGGAATTAACAGCAGGAAATGTAACGGTACACTTACCCAATTAATTTCTTGTTAATTATCGTAAAAATCGCAAAACAATACAGAATTTTTTTTATTAAAAGACAAGGTAGTGTGTCTTGTGTCAAGTGCACTCGCAAGCGCAAGAGTGCGAGACCGCCTCGTGTGTATCTTTACACATACCCGTATGCGTATAGCGTATTTGCCACTCGCGAGCAAACTTCCGCATGAGAAGAAGAACGACGGCTACACCGGCGTCGGGTGCTTCCTCAAGTGTTTCGAGGAAAAAGCATATTACGTTTTTTTTTTGTTTTTTTCCCTCAATAAATTTCTGTACTTCCATTAAGTATAATTTGAAGAATTTTATTTCTCGTATATTTATTAAAATTTGGATAACGTATGTAGTTGCGTAACTGATGGTGGAGAGTTAGTATAAGTAGTGGTATGATTGGATGTGTGGAGTGTGAGTGTCTGTGTTTCGTTTTTCCAATTGGAATGTTACATTTTATATTCTTGATCCAAATTACTCCAATACTAATGTCGAATGAATACATATCTAATCTAAATCTCTAAATTGTGTATGTATATAATGCACAAGGAAACGCTAATAGGCAGCGATTCGAATTCTTTTCAAATTATATGTAAAATAATTGAAAGAATATTGTTAATTACGATTAAATAAGTACATTTAAAATCGAAATTGCAAATAGTTTTTGGTATTTTAATAAATTTTTAAATATGTACTTACTCGTTTTTCCAATTGGGATGTTTTCTTTCCACGTGTTTTGTCAAGCTCCCAGAATTTTGTGCATACTTCTTGTTTGTGAAATCACATAGTTTGCAATTTGCCGTACCATATGAGCTCGTATAACAATTCCGTACTTTGTACGGTACGGGGGTATGCATATCACTTATACCATGGTTTTTCTTTAAGTGGTCTTCTAATCTGTGTAACATAGAAAAGTCCCCAACAATACCATGCGACTCTCTGCGGGTCGCGATGGTATGACTCCACATGTACATACCCGCCTATAGCTCTTGTCGTCGAAGAGATCGTCGGTAAGAGCATCGATCGGGGCGTATTTGAGTATTGCGTATGCGTATGCGTATGCGTATATTGAGTAATCGAGGGTTGAGTTGAGTTGCAGTAAAGTACCACATAAATGTACTTTTCCTATCGTAATAATTATAATTTGTTAAGTTCTTATAGATTTTAGTTTTTGTGTTTAAATAAGCGCGCGCCTAGATAATTATCATTACTTCTGGGCGCAGCGGCGCTAACAACAACACGCGCACGTTTCACGGTAATCTTTTTCGGTTGGTATTCTTTAAGCGCGCTAAAACCCTCTCTTATTATTCATTCGTTTTTAGCAGTCCGATCGCCCGTCAAGATTCTCTGCAATCTGCAAGTTCTTACGTCAACGCAGGAAGTTTGCAAATCGCAACGTGTTCGCTTGATTATGCCGTCTGCAACGGCAGATACCATTCATTTATCATTCATTCATTATTTTAAAAAATATATGTGCACTCTATTAAATCTAATTACGTAACATCTTGCTTTCTGTGTTAATGCAATATATTAATATTGATTAAATAAGGAAAAGTAAAGTATTAATAGAGAATCAAACGTTGCTTCTGATTCAAGTAGTTTTAATCGAGACGCAAAAACAAATTTTTGTGCGGATTTATGAGCAAGAACGAATTTTTCCCTGACAATAACGAGTTTCTACGAAGGTTCTTTAAACATAAAATATTCCGAACCGACATCGTCTTGCTATCCTTGACCTACTGCCTTAAAACAGGCAACATCAGGCAATGATGCTATATCTATTCTCGTGGAATCACTTTTCTCGCTACGTTATCCTCGGAAAGCGTAAGTTTATAGACGGCTGCGCCAGGAATCCTCGTTTTACATTAAGTTGAGAGAACTGTTTGGGAAATTAAAAACAATAGAATAGACAGACAAAAGATAAATTAAACCGCATTTAATTTACATTAATTTCTCACGGAATCTGTATCTTCGTCCCGCGAAATTCCCCAATTCTAGATAATACGGCAAGCGCTATTTTGCGAGATAATAGATGCGCAAGATCGTCGTGGTACAATCGGCATTCTGATTCAAATTCGTTTTCGTTTGCGACATACCGCCGCGGCTCGCGAGGAGGAAGCCGCGCCGAGCGCCGTGTAGGAGAGAGCACGGCGCTTCTATTTCAAGCGATGCACGACCCACATTGAGAATTTTATTTTCTGCCATGGTGGCCCGGACGTTGTCTTTAATATTCACCCGGTTTCCTTCTCCCCGATTCTCAAGGCAGAGAAAAAAAAAACGGGCACAGTAACAACTGCCGCAACAACGTAGAACTACGTCAGCTGTCACTATTTCATGTTAAAGTATTCAGCGAAGGAAACTAGACGTAGGGCTACGTCAACTGTCTTTGGCTGAATAATAGTTTAACATGAAATAGTGACAGTTGACGTAGTTCTACGTTGTTGCTTGCGGCACAGTTGTTATTTGGTAGCGTTCGTTAGAAGACATGCGAGTGTGATTGTACTGATTCCAGTTATAGTAAAGTTGTGTTCTTTTGATTTGGCTGATTCTGATTTCTCAACACCTGCGCACATCCAAGATAATACCCAACATGATTATTTTACATAACATACGTTGGATAATCGTGTAACGTCTTCGTATGTGTGATCTTAAAATGCTTCTCAGATATTCGCAGGGTATTACAATATAGTTCTTACATATTTTACACTTCATTACTTTTTATAATTTAATTTTTCCATGAAATTCCCATATTGACCTCTCTTTTTCAATAATTTTTTTTGGTTGCATTATAAATGTATTATATTATACGCTGTCTTAATGATTCTTCGTAATTTCACAACTTTCTATCTGATCTAAGCATGCTAATTTCAGCCAATTTGATTGGTGAAGTTTAAATATTTCTTTAAAATTATTTAAAAACTTTTATAGCCTTGGTTTTGATATTAATTCATTTTTTGTTATTTTTTGCAATGTTTCGTGCAAACTCATATGGATGTAGTAATTAAATTATTATAAATTTTGCGTGTTATATGATGCATTGCCAGCAATTTATTAGATCGCGTGCGAATTAGTACGAAAAATCGTAGCACACGTGGTAGCTGCGTTAACTTAGAATTATTATTTTAAGTAAAATGTACAATCATTTCATTGGCTGGTTAAAATCTTAAAATTGAAATCCGATTAATATCGGTATGATCCAAAAGACTTTGTAGAGAGAATTTAACACCTATTTCAGAAATTTCTACCGTTTCTCGCTGTGAAGAACAATCTTTTTTCGATAATTGAATTTGATAATAACTAGGTAGTGCTCTAAATCTAAATTTGGTGACGTCACGAATAATATTATATTGATAGCGTGTTAATTTTGCAGAAATAAAAGTACTTAATACAGTATCTCTATCAATCAAATCTGTTCCATTTTCACAGAATTGTTTAATCTTTTTGACACGTTCGGGATGTCTCTGGATAAAATTATATATAAATAGCGCGTTATCGGATTTTAATTTTTTCTGAACGTTAAAAATCAATTATTTCCGGATTATTCCGTACTTCCTCAGTTCTCTTTCTTTTACGTCGTTCGGAACATTCTACGAAACTCTTTGATCTATTAAGAGGCATATGTGTACGGGAAGAAGTAGGAATTAAATTCAGTACTTTGTTCGGAAAAGAAAATTCACAATTTAAGCAATTTTCATTCTTTGTAATAAATTTGTTGTAATCGTAACGGTTAGCTATCCATTTTGACTTCAAAGTCTTTGTGAAAAGCATGATTTTTTGTTTCAATGCTTCCAACGCGACTTTGGATAATTCAGTATTAATAAATGATGTTATGCGGCTTATTTAAAGCCTCGTAATTTGATAAATCAAGATTATTTGCACGCATACAATTAAAAAGTTGACGATTTGTTCGGAAATTTTTTATTTTGCGAGTGTGTAGTGACTTCTCCAACATTACGGTAAATTATTGCAAATAATAAAAATATTTATGCACAATAATTAGAACTAATAAAAATTTTGTTTCACCAACATTTCCGATCCAATGTTCAAGTCATTATTAAATTTTACTAAGATTTATGAACTTCGTGAGCATATCGTTCTCATTATACAAATTAAAGAGTTCATTATCTGTTTGTAGGCTCGTTAAAAATTTGAAGATAAGATTTTAAAAATTTGCACGAAAAATGTTGACTGCAAATTGTCAGATATATATATACGATTTAAACATATAATTAAAAAATATAATTTTATAGACTGTTAATAATTTTATATGCATCTAAAGTTAATATAAAAGTATATATATATATATATATATATATATATATATATATATATATATATAATAGTAGTAGTAGTAAGCGGGTGGTTCTCTCCACTTGGGCCCCCGACCTTATAGATCTTAATGATCCTTTGTACCTCCCACTCTTTATTTGCTAGGTGTTTTGGGGCCAGCTCTTAGCCTAGTACCAGGTTTATCAGGTCTGTCACCCTAGCATTTTTTCCAAATCCTGGTGTCTTTAGGTACTTTAGTCCCAAGCTTTTGGAGGTCTTAAGGGGGGAGTCTACTTTAGCCGGGTGAAAAATGATGATTTTTTGGGAATTTTTTTCAAGGAAACTTTAAGTGATATTGGATTAATTTTTTTTGTAATATGGAAAGGCATTCTTAAAGAAGAAAAAAAATATTTTTTTTTCAGTTACATTAATTTTTATTATATTGACGGACAATTTTGTAGCGCAATGTTGGTAGCGCAACGGTTAGCTGCGTACAATGTAGCAACGAGCTGAGTTATCTGAAAGCAAAAAATCAAAATTTTCTTTGAAGCTTAATCAATTACGCAGGGATTGAACCTATTTGCAAATAAAAATATGAAAAATTGAAGAAGTTACAGCAATCGTAAGAAAAGTGACATTTTTTTGATCAAAAAATCGATCTTCTGTTGTTGATAAAAATGTTATAAATAAACAATAAAATGTAAACGTAGGTTCAATCCCTGGAGAAAATTGTAAGGAATCGAATCTTTTGCTTGGCGAAAGTTATTTGAGTGATTACTTTTTGAGTTATCTTGTACGCAAAGTTGGAAAAAGTGGTTTTGAGAAAAACGCGTTTAAAGTTTATTTTTTTGCTCTCAGCCAAAAAAGCACGTAAAAATGCATGCAAATTTCAGTATAAAGGTTTTTGAGGTCGCTGAATCCGAATCTGATATCAGATTTTTAAAATTCAAAATGGCATGGCGGGTCAAAAGAGTCGTACTTGAATATAGAAATGAAGTTCTTGATGTTTTCACGATACTTACAATGAAATAATGTTCAATCCGCTATTCCGGGCCCATACAATATGCCTTCCTCTTCCTCGTATAACTCCTGTTGGGCAGTTTTCTGCATTCTGTTGGCTGTTGCACACACACATACACGCACACACAAAAATACTAACACAAAAATATAAACACTATAGGGTCAAATAAAATAGTTGAAGGTCTAGCAGGTATATAGGATTCTTTTGTTCCCGCAATAATAGAACCGAGAACGCTGCGAAGCCAGTATAGCGTACTTCTGCTGAATCGATCCTCCGCGCGCCTCACTAAAAAGAGCTGTAGTTTCGTCAATTTTACGAGTTTGACGATAATACTTTGGGAATATATTCTTGAAACCTTATACTACTTATTTATGCAAAAAAATCGATTTTTTGACCCATCAAAGTAGACTCCCCCCTTAATTAATTGCCTACGATGGCACCGTTTCTCCGCACGAGCAGAGATTGATTGATTGATTGAGAGAGAGAGAGAGAGAGACAGACAGAGAGAGAGAGAGAGAGAGAGAGAGAGAGAGAGAGAGAGAGAGAGATACTATTTGCGTGTCTTATTACATATGTCCTCCGGGGCGAAACCCGGGTAACCAGCTAGTATATATATATATACAACAGTGTATAAAATTATTTTAAAATATTAATAATATTTAAAAATAATATCGTCGAAATAATCAGTGTCAAACTAGTAAATCGCGGTTTACATATATACGATATAGAAGGAGCGCAGTTATTCCGTTCTCCACTAATTACACGCACGATATTACATAATATGTTAAGAGATGTGCCAGATTTAGCAGCCACTTTTTTTACGTATTCTACATAAACATTTTTCGAATTCTTTTTGAATTTTTTTAAGTATGAGCACAGTATTTAATTTTTTATTATTAAATTCCATTAATTGCTTATTTACTTTCTTTTATGCTTCATATTTTTGTTCCAATTTATACAAGTAATAAAATTAAAATAAAACAAATTTATTTTGTTATTCTAAAGTGCTCTTCAAATTGATTCTGCTGGAAATGTGTTACATTTTTCGAATTCTTTTTGATTTTTTTTTTAAATATGAGCACATTATTTAATTTTTTTATTATTAAATTTCATAAATATTGCTTATTTACTTCATATTTTGAAGTATGAAAAATGCTTATATTATGATCATTTTTGACAAATATTTTCTTTGCAGGCAAGATTGTGCTTCATATTTTTGTTCCAATTTATACAAGTAATAAAATTAAAATTAAAAAATTTTATTTTGTTATTATTCTAAAGTGCTCTTCAAATTGATTCTGCTGGAAATGTGTTAAGAGATGTGCCAGATTCAGCAGCCGCTTTTTTTTACGTATTCTACATAAACATTTTTCGAATTCTTTTTGAATTTTTTTCCGCATTGAGGACATGTAAATATGTGTGTTTTCTCGTCAGATTCTGAGTCGTTCTTAGTTTCTTCATTTGCCTTATTTTTTATTGTCGCTGCTGCGTGGTCCGTTTTTTCTATTGCTCCGTCCGCTGTCGCTTCCTTGTTTCTTCAAGAAATTTTTTAATTTTCATCTGTATTTCTCAAAGGTTTATTTGTACTTCTTCAAAGAAGTTAATATATTTTTTAGTTGATTTTATCAAGCTTGAATTCATTTCTTCTAACTTAGAAATTTTCTCCTCGTTTTCGGCGAACTGAGATGCACGTACATTATCCTCTGACATTGTTTCTCGTGCTCGCCTGGGAAGAAGAAGAAGGAAATTCCGTGGAGCGCGATTTCTGTGGAGCTGGCACCTGGAGACTGCCTTGCGATCGTTCTCTTCCGCCGGGAGCTAGAATCTCTCCAGTATTTGTCGGATTAATTGCCATCGTGATAAGTGAGAGACCTTAATAGATTCGAGAGGTGGTTCTGGAACTGTAGCTGGGGCAGTACCCATGTATCGTCACCTTCGGGTATCGGACGTCTTCGAAAACTGGCTTCCCTACCGAGTATCCGGAAACTTCTAAACCGTTCGCGTTTCAAAATCGACGAACTCTTTTACCGGATCACGACGAAATATAAATTCGCGCACTCCGCACCAACGGCATCGCTTCGACATGTCGTCTATTGCGGCATGTTTCGCAAATCTGTTGCGCGACGCAGAGAGTTGGTACGTGAATTTTGACGTTCTCCGTACCTTCGAACGTCTCGTCTTGACGCGTTTCGAAATCATAGAAGACGAATGCGACGCGTTCATTTTTGCTACGGTTGTTCGTTGCATCCGCGCCGTCATTTTTATTTCCATGCGATACCTCTCCCCGTGCTAACGCCCTCGCCCGGGCCTTCGTTTACGTCGGCATTACGTCGAAGAGGCCGCATAAAACATAAATGATTAGCGGAATGCAACGAACAACACGTCTTGCAATACGAAACGCCGCATTCGTGTCGCGAACCTCTCTTGAATCGCCCGCAACCATCGCAAATCCTAACGGAACTACAGCGCTTACAAACAATATTTCTTATTTTCAAGTAAACACACTGATCTCTATTTTGTATATATAGGTACTGTTTTAAAGATATTCCCTGTTAGCAATTTGGTACAGGCGGAGAAGAAAATGTCACGTTGGTTCCACACAAATAATCAGAGGAAAATCTAGTCGTGCAAATTCCTCAGAACTTTACGAAGCAAAGTAAAACAAGATATAACAAGCTAAAACAATATTACGGTATTTTTTTTAAATAATATAAATTTTCGTTTTGATTGATTTCCATTTTTCAAATGATATCGATTTCCGTTACGATATTTTTTTTCAAATAATATAGATTTCCGTTTTATAGATTTGCGTCTTTTTCCGGTTTTCGCATTATATATTTATGTGTTATATATTTCTGTATAAGCTTTATATTTACTGGAACGTCAAGAGATGTTACTTTATAAAAAATTATATTTTTGTTTCTTTTTTTAATTATAAAAAAATTTTTGATTAATATTTAATTAACATTCGTTTTTAATAATAGATATTAATATTATCTATTATTATTATTAGTTTATTTTTTAGCATTGGATGTAAATCCAGAACAGAACAATCAAAATAATATTAATTTCACTTTCTGTTCTTCTTGGGAAAGTGCTATTTGTGCATTGAAGTTTATTACTTTTATAACAATAATTTATGATGAAATAAAGTTTCTACCATTTAATTTTGCGTAATATTCTTCTTTCTAGGAGTCATAATAAAATCAATATGATATCAAAAATAAGTCACCGCAACATCGTCAAAAATGTATCGAATGAGGTCATTATGATTTTTTCCGAAATGACTTTTAAATGATGTCATTATGATGTCATTTTGAGTTTTATGTTCTACTGGGAGACGCTCGCGAGCGATTTACCGTCGTAAGATTTTTACGCGAGATGACGTTCGAAACACGATTTTCCGAAAAACACGATTACACGCCGCGCACCTAACAATTTCCACATCGGGATTCTCGCACGAGGGTGTGGCGTAACAATGCGGACATTTTTTGGAACAGCGATGTCCTTTGTCTTTACGAAACGCAATGTTGCACGACACGCAAAATTCTTTTTCAGTACCGGCGGCAGCATGTAAATTTAATATTGGATTGTAATGATGCGAACGCTCGTAATACATTATGTTTAAACGGTACGTAGGTTCGCGTTCTAACGAGGCGAGTAATTCACTACCGTCGTACAATGGATTATCGCCGCTACCAAAGTAGCTGGAATTGTATACAATTATGGCTATATTTTCGTCTGCGAGAAAACGTTGAAAACGAACGATCTCGGGAATTCCGCACCCGTCTTCGGGATATCGTAACACCGGCGTTTCCTCACTAGTTCCAACGCTAATTCACGCTGAAGCGAGGAAGTCCGGTATCTTACGGAATTCCACCTGTCGTGCAACTCCCCCGTGCGTAGATTCCCGCGCTCGCGATAAATTCGTGCCAACACGAGGGAACGAGGGAGGCACAAATTATCTCTATTACCGAGATCTGAAATTGAACGCTTAGCGATGTCGGTTAGTCTGTTTGTCGCGTCCCCGCGGCCCACTGGCACTGCGACGTTGAAAACGCGCATGACGAAATTTTGAGCGATATCGATTCCCTCGTTACTTTGTACGACCGAGCTCACGAGATCCCATATCACATGTAACAAACAAAAATAAGTACAATCAAATTTTGTATTTTTTCTTTTACAATATTTTCAAAATATTTTTGAAAAATTTTACGAATTAATTTAAAATTTTTTTATATATAAGTGAGAAAATTGTATTAATGCTCTACTATAACATGTTCATGTAAAACGTCTTTCGTTTTATAACTCTTAGGACAATGTGGGCACTGATGCCGTTTTTTATCTGTATGCTCTGATTCTATGTGCCTTTTTAAATTACTTTGATGCTTATATTGTTTTCCGCACTGAGGACATGTAAACATGTGTGTTTCCTCATCAGATTCTGAGTCGTTCTTAGTTTCTTTATTTGCCTTATTTTTTATTGTCACTGCTGCGTGGTCCGTTTTTTCTATTGCTCCGTCCGCTGTCGCTTCCTTGTTTTCTTCAAGAAATTTTTTAATATTCATCTGTATTTCTTGAAGATTTATTTGTACTTCTTCAAAAAAGTTAATATATTTTTGGTTTGATTGTATCAAGCTTGAATTTATTTCTTCTAACTTAGAAATTTTCTCCTCGTTTTCGGCGAACTGAAATGCACGCACATTATCCTCTGACATTATTTCTCGTGCTCGACCGGGAAGGAGAAGAAGAAGGAAATTCCGTGGAGCGCGATTTCTACTATTTGCTGCAGTATGATCTCCTGCCTCATCTGCTGCTGTCACAGCTCTGCTACTTGCTGCGTCAGCTGAGTCAGCACCAGTATGATCTGCTGCAGGTTGTTGTTGTTGTTGTTGATTTGTGTGTCATCCGCTTTCCAGACGTTTTCTGTCCACCATTGACCATCTCTTTGCCTGTACTCTAGGCAGGGACCCTTACAGCGTCTCTGCTTTGTCCGGTCTAAATATTTTATCCATATTTTTTCGAAATATTTTATAATATGTTTCACAATCGCGTTTTTCTTCTAATAAGATGTCGATGGTCTTATTTGCAACATTAAACTGTTCTGCCTGTTCATCACGGTCTTGTTCCGCACAAGAAATTGTTGGAATAGTCTCAAATTCCAAATTATTCATTTTATCATTTGTTGCTCGTAATTGTTCGGCTAATGCGTTTTTTTCTGCAGTCAAATTATTTATTTGTTCCGTTAATGTATCGTTCTTTGTGGTTAAATTATCGACTTCCTCAGCTAAAGTATTTCTTTCTACTTTTAAAAGATTGATGTCGTGCAGGTGCCTGGTGGGCTACTACTATCCAACAAGGGAGAACGAGCAGCAGCAGCAGCAGCAGAAGCAGCAGGAGGAGAAGGAGGAGGATGATGATTGTCCGAGTCGACACGTCCTTGCACATAATTTTTCAAACTTGATGGCGTTTGAATACTATTATCGTCAAATGCGAAATCCTTTGCGATGATCCACGAGAAATCCACAGAGGAATTTTTCGTCTTGGATGTCGACGACGACGACGGTGCCTGGTGGGCTACTACTATCCAACAAGGGAGAACGAGCAGCAGCAGCAGCAGCAGAAGCAGCAGGAGGAGAAGGAGGAGGATGATGATTGTCCGAGTCGACACGTCCTTGCACATAATTTTTCAAACTTGATGGCGTTTGAATACTGTTATCGTTAAATGCGAAATCCTTTGCGATGATCCACGAGAAATCCACAGAGGAATTTTTCGTCTTGGATGTCGACGATGTCTTCTTTTAATTTTCCTATTTCCTCTGTTGGATCATAAATTTTTTAGACGTCTATTGTTAAAACGTCATCGTCATCTGGTCGTATATTTTGCTTGGTGCTATGCGCAATTGCGTTGAACTTGGCTGGTTTGTCGTTAAAAAACGAGAAAAACCCTCATCGCTTGTCGATGGTTTCTCGACACAATTAAATATCACCTGCACATTTTCCTTTTTATTTGCATTTGCTTTGTCGTTCAAATTAAATTTACTGCACTGATTCGAGCACGAAGAAGACATTTGTGCTGGGGGTGTCAGTCCCCCGGAGGCGAGCTTGTCTAAATTGTTCGAAGGACCAGAGGGGGGTAATTAAAATCCCCTCACGAACAAGTTGTAAAGCGAGAAAGCAAGTAAGGCACCGTTGGTCCGCCGGTCGTCTCCTGGAGAAGTCGCTGATTCTCGCTCTGGCCCGTTGGTCTCGTGGCTGCCTAGAAAAGCCTCGTCTGGTTCGGCATGCATTCGCAGAGCAGCGAGATTCGCAATGGCAAGACAGGCACATGCAAGCAGGGCAAGCCAAACAGGCGAGAGATCGGTGAGCGTGTGGCCGGGCGTTCCCAACATTTTTATGCGCGTTCTACGACTTCTTAACGACGAGTGACCTCGCGGCCCTGCAACGTGCCGCGAGCGAGTAATTTGCTCCCTTTTTGGGCAATTGCTGCCGTCGGTGGATGGACGATGGCAGCACCAATTGATGAGTCGCATAAATTTACACCGATCGCGATCCACCGACGTCTCGCGCGAATAAGAACAATAATATGACTAAATATAACTAAATAATAACTAAATCCAACTTCTTCCTTGGTGTTCCAGATTGTTTTCTTTATAATCATGTTACACTTTTCCATACTTGTTTGCAGGCCACAATCAATCAGGAAGTCATATGACGTATAACTACATAGTATTGTACATAATGCTCCTAGAGTTTCAGCTAGCATAGGATTTGTCAGTGTATCCCAATCTGGTGCATATAAAGGATTGAGTGCATACGCACAAATCTTATATCTTGTCATACGGTCTATAGGTTCTTCACCTTCATATGATGCAATGTGTACCACAATGGGATCCTCTTTTCTAAATTTGATTCTTTCAAAATCTTTAGCACCTGAATTCCTTTGTAGACTTGCATTTGGTATTAAGAATCTATTTTTGTTTTTAAATAGCTTTTGGTGTTCTGCTGGTAATCCTGATACAAGAGTTAATCTTTTCAAGTTTAAAGCCTCTTCTTGATTAAGCAACTACGACAAAACGTAAAATTAAACAAGGCAAGAAAAAAAAGGGCAGATTAATTGTTAACAGCTATATATATATGTATATAGAAGATATATATGGGTCATTCCGCGTGAACCGGATCAGTCACCTCTCAGAAATGAATCAAATTTTGCATATCGGTAGTTTCTGACGAGATAAAATATGGTGTCAAATATTTTTTTTTAATTGCAAATTTTTTCGACTTATGAATAATGGAAAATTTACCGCCTTTTTATTTAATAATTGCATAACTTTTTTCCTTTAAGTGCAATACGAAAATTTTTTAAATAAAAGTTGTCACAAAAGGACTATATTTTATGATAAAATTATTTACAACATAAAAAGAAGTTATTTCATACTATTTATTAAACAAATTATTTTTCAATAATTTTTTTAACTGTCAGGGAGACGATCGAAAAATAAAAAAAAATTTTTTTTAGAAACTTTCAAGCTTCCAATATACCACAAAAAATTTTCATCGATGTGTTTTGTTTCGTTATCGAGAAAATAATTGTTTAATTTTTGTACGCGTGAAGAATCGGTACTCGGTGCGGCAGCCACGTCTGTACGGTGACCGCTCTTGCTCGCTGGCCGCGCGGCGCGCTAGGCGAACTTAATATCCAAGTTAATTTTCTCAAAAACGAAATACGATGATGATTCACGACCACGGTTTGCTGGACTTTTCTCGTTTGCTTCACTCATACTGAAGTGGATTGAAGATACGGCAAATTTGACCGGGACGCGAATCGCGAACGATTTTAAACGAGCGGCTCCAAGTAATTAATTAAGAGGAATACCTTCTTAGGGCGAGTGTCCCGAGCGGTCTGGTCACGTGGAATTTCTTTCTCGTTCCGCCGGCTTGGTTGTGCATCATCTATCTGCACGCGTGCGTACCTTTTTGTTAATGGGTTTTGGTCAGTTGATGTAAATTTTTTTGACCAAAACCCATGATCGAAAATTAAATTTATTGCCAGTTAAGGCCGACGAAATTATTATTTATTAATTTATCACTGGCGGAAGAATTAACTTATTTCATTTGAATTTACACCTGGCCTAGTAATGGTGTCCCAACCGAATTAATAATGTCTCGATGATTGTATTCGGAAAAAAGTGCTGTGTGAATCCGACAAACCAAGTTGGCTCACGGTTTTCCAACGTTCATATCGGAAAGACGTTATATAGTGCTTCATCTTATAGATATTAATGCGAGAAAATATTACCACAGCCCCAGTGGTCGAATTGGCACGACACCCGCACGGTATACGGGAGGTTCCAGGTTCAAACCCTGGCTGGGGTAATATTTTTTCGCAATAAAAAATTTACATCAACTGATCAAAACCCATGGTCGAAAATTAAATTTATTGCCAGTTAAGGCCGACGAAATTATTATTTATTAATTTATCACTGGCGGAAGAATTAACTTATTTTATTTAAAATATTGGATTTTATTGGTTTATAGAATCAAATAATACCTAATTTTTCATGTGTTTATTTTTAAGAAATAAAGTATTTTTAATGCATTTTTATTACATTTATTCACCATTTTTACCGATTTTATACAAAAAACATGAATTTTTACCTCTCCATAGCCGCCATTTTGTATTAGCCATATGAAACTTTTTAAAAATTTTTTGTTATTTTTCTACATGTTTATATTTCATGCCCAAAGTCGCAAGTTTTACGATTTAAAAAGAAAATCCGTTTTTTAGAGACAATAATATTTGATCGATTTTCTTCAAAAATCATGAAACTTCACTTTGCAAAAAAAATATACTTTTTGGAATCAATTGTTATGACGCTAATTTCTTCTTAAAGTACAACTCTTTACCTTTCAAATGCCGAAGATCGCACCCTTGTATCTTTTTTTTAGTCAGTACTACGTCAATTTGAAAAAAATCAAATTTTTTCGCTTTTTCAGAAAAACACGTCTTCCTTTTTCTTTAAATAACATTTACATTTTTTAACTTGGAATAATCTAACCTTCACAGTCTTGTAGATCTTTAAAAGATGTATCGATTAAAAAAAAAAAGATTTCAAATTGATGCATTTGTCTTAAAGGTACAAGCTGGAGAAGACGGCAGGGGTCTCTCAGACCAAAGTGAGGTAATATCGGGGTGTGAAAACGTAAGGTAACTGAGGGTTAAAATTACATTAAAATTTACATTTTACAATTTAAAGCCGTATACAGGTGATAACTTTTTGCTTTTTATAGCATAATTAATGTCAAATATAAATAAATAAAGGGCAACGAGCCGTAACGAGATGACAGTGTTAATATATTCAGTGTAATAATACAAAATGAATATATTAACACTGTCATCTCGTTACGGCTCGTTGCCCTTTATTTATTTATATTTGATTTTAATCTTGTGAGCCTTATACATTATAATTAATGTCATTTATAGTTATATGTTTCGGTGAATATAGCGTAGATGAAAGCATCACCTATGATATCCTTTAAAAATCCTCGTAGTGATTTCATCGTTTCGTCATAAATTTTGGAATCGTCAAATATCTCTACGACTCCGCCGCGTCGTATTGCTGTTTTCGTTTTAAAAAGGCCATAACCCTCTGAACGTCTGTAAAAAATAGATAAAATAGATAAAATAGATTTACTTGTAGAAATAAAAAATAGAAGATCGTAAATAATAGAAATCCACTCTTGGCCACGTATGCCTTCTTCTCATGTTATTGACAATTAGTTAATCATGTTCGCTTTAATATAAAACAATTTAAATAAACAGGGCTGGCGAACAAGCAAGGTCTTTGTGCTTAAATTATTATATTACAAATTCCAAACATATACATATACAAACGTTTCGGCTCTAAACATGGTCTTCATCAGTGTGAAAAACAATTATAACCTTGGTCGTTAAACGGAAATTAAATAATTAACGGAAATACTGAAGTCTTACATCGATATAGATTATAAACCATTTACATATCAGGCTGTATACAGCAGACTCGCTTAAAGGAACGTAAGTCTGCGCTCTTTTGGCTAAAGAAGGCCATCTATCATGCTAATTTTTTTTATTGCTGCAGCTCGAGTATTTGCATCTGTTTAGCCGCCTCTTCCATCACCCTCTCGGACATATCCTCCATCTGTAACATAAAAAGGTTATTATTAATCGCGCCAAGTATACGCGACGCGACGAGTTGCGAATACCTGAGATTTTGAGATTTCGTAATACTTACTGTTGTGTTCATTGGTTCTCTCGTCACTTCAGCGACGGTAGTATTATTCATTGCCACGCGAAACTGATAATCGATAAGGCCACTTGACTCTTCTCGCGCGGGTCCGTTGGATCGTCCTCGGGGCGACTCTCCTCGCTTCCTCGAGGAAAACTAAATCTTGGAATTTGTCTCTCCTTACCGTAGGAAGAATTATTCTCGATACCTCTGCAAATAATCACACGCGTAACACGGGATAATGCGGAGAAAGTTTAAACGACACGCAAAACAAATCTCTAGTGAGTATTTCTACATTAATTCGATGAACTTTTTCTTGTCTTGTATTTAGAAAATCCTAAAGACTAGTTGTAAGACTACGGCGTCTACAAAAGAAAGAACACACGTAACGCCTCGTAATGTTGCAAGAGATTGGTTTTATCAAAATAGAGAAATCTAGCTGTACAATAATTAAAAATATAATATATTAAATTTAAAGAAAAACACGGCTACTTTAAAGATGTTTTATTCAAAATGCTATTTTAACAGATGTGTCGTTTTCTTTTTGTTACACAATTCTGATGTTTTATAACGTTTAACATCGAATTAATTAGAATATAGAGAAATTTGTGTGATTTGTGATAGACACGTTGCTTTGTATGAGACTCGAGTAGATTTTGCACCGTATAAAGACGCCGTATAACGTTCGTGAATCAGTTGTATACAATTTATGATAAATACCACGACTTGATTGACGAATATTCGCATCATTTAACAAGAAAAATAAGAATTGTGGACTTAATCTAAATTGTGAATGTTTGGATGTCAAACAACATTTAATAAATTCATGGGTGTGAAGTTTAACCTGTCTAGTTTCGTGTTGTCCATTAACACCAGAAGAAAATAAATCTGGAAAACACAATAGATCTAAAGTTTTCTCACGATTGTCCAAGGGCAAATCTTGAACTTTCAACATTTGATATACGGCGGTAGCCTTTCACATGATTTTTTTTCATATAACATGCCTTTTTTTAGAAAGGAAAGGATAAATAGTGTATTGCTCTTAATAACTGTCTTGACTTTCGTCAAGAATCTGGGTTAACATTGCCTCACGCTGATTATTTGAAGTAGCGTCTACGTTATTTTTTGTTTCTTCCATTGGAACTTTTGAACTCAATTCTCGTTCGTCATTTGATAAAATAGCGTCTACGTTGTTTTTTGTTTCTTCCATTGGAACTTTTGGACTCAATTCTTGTTCATCATCCTCAGTTATGTCTTCCATTAATATCGCAAAATCATCTACATTGGCCATATTGTAAAACGCGTTATCGTGGTCATTAATAAGTGCATGTAGGTCATCACTGCAAGTTACTGTATTGGTTACATATTATTGGAGGAGGAGGAGGAGGAGGAGGGAGCCTCCCTCGACAACAAATAATTACATATCAACTTCATCGCTGGACGTTGAAGGCGATCTATCCTCTTCTCCTTCGCCATATCCACTACTGCTGGTGTCCGAGTTTTCTCCTGCAACCATAAAATATGAAACATAACGTATATGTCAAAAATATATAAAATAACATTGCATGTGTGTGTGATTAGGAATTTTATGATTTATCATACCTTCATCTCCCGAGCTGACTTCTTCTGTCTTATCTGCTGGCTTCGGCGGGCCTTCTTCATTTTCTGAGCTACAAATAAAATAAACATTATATAATAAGATAAATTAATCCAAATGTATTTAGCATTAGGTGGACTCACCCAGACCCAGAGGGGTGACCCCTGGACGTTGAGGGCAATCTGCAATTAAACGTGGTATAATTATTAATTATTAAAAATATTATGTCGAGAGCATTAGGTGGATTCACCCAGACTCAGAGGGGTGACCCCTGGACGTTGAGGGCAATCAGCAATTAAATGTGGTGTAATTATTAATTAAAATATTATGTCGAGATATTACGTCATTAAATTTTCCGTGTTAATTTTACGCACACAAGTATAAGTATTATCTCCAAAATTTTAATTGACGAATATTCGCATTATTTAACAAGAAAAATAAGAAATGTGGACTTAATCTAAATTGTGAATGTTTGGATGTCAAACGACATTTAATAAATTTATGGGTGTGAAGTTTAACTTGTCTAGTTTCGTGTTGTCCATTAACATCAGAAGAAAATAAATCTGGAAAACATAATAGATCTAAAGTTTTCTCACGATTGTCCAAGGGCAAATCTTGAACTTTTAACATTTGATATATAGCGGTAGCACTTTCACATGATTTTTTTTCATACAAAGGATAAATAGTGTATTGCTCGCAAATAACTATCTTGACTTTCGTCAAGAATCTGGGTTAATATTGCCTCACGCTGATTATTTGAAGTAGCGTCTACGTTATTTTTTGTTTATTCCATTGGAACTTTTGAACTCAATTCTCGTTCGTCATTTGATAAAATAGCGTCTACGTTATTTTTTGTTTCTTCCATTGGAACTTTTGGACTCAATTCTTGTTTGTCATCCGAAACAGATTTATTATTATTTTCTGTCTCTTGTGCTTCAAATTCATTATTATCCAGTTTCTCTAAACATAATCCATCGTGAATTTCTGAAAGTCTTATATTATTGTAAAAAGGATTGTTACGTTTGAGCCATGTTAAAGCCTTGTGTACTTTTTTACGATCTACGTATTCCTCCCAAACAATTTTGGATTTTGTCGGAACACCTCTAACACGTACGAAGTACATTTTTGTTATTTTTACCAGAATAGACAAACTCTATTCAAAGTATGTTATTCTAAAATGGGTTTTGCTCCAATTTACAGTTCATGTTGGGCACTAATTCCTTTTTTCATTCCGACACACTTCAAATTACGGTCCTATCGATCGCTCTTGTCCCATTTTACATTTATTTGCCCGTATCAAACATCACCGCTTGTGAAATCAAAACGTCGAAAAGACTATTGCTGTAAATGACACTCGGAAATTAACCAAGCGCCGTTTTGTTCTATTGCCCGTTAAATTAGCAACTTCAACAAATATCGCAGCTAGCTGACGGATTCTCTCTCTTGCCTTTTTGGCTTTCATCTGCTATAAAATAATACAAAACCGATTGCTCTGCGAGAGTCATAAATTAATTCCCGTACGAATTGTTACGTACTCATTTACAGACGATTGCGGAAGCGTAGTGAGTTTGACATTTTATGAACTTTTGTCGCGATAATACGTATGTCGGGAACATTGATTGTTATATAGCGTGTCGGAAAGTGTGAATATCTTCCACTTCTGAGTTAGGCACTTTAAGTGCATCATGTCTATATATTCGCGCATCACATTTTTTGATTTTGAGAAAATCGGCGATATATAAAGTGAAAAATATTATTCCAGTGCGCAAACATAATTAATAATCACTTAAACGCTGAAAATTGTAACGACTTTTAGAATTAGTCTAGTTTACATCGGCCAGGGAGTCTCGATCACACTTTTTAACACTTTTTATGTGTATCTCTCTATCGCATGTTTGTTTGACTTCGCTGGGTTCGGTCTATCCTTGCGACGGAAAACAAACGAATCGCGCTTAGAAAAGGACTGATGCCATGTCCTGGACATATAATAAAATATATTAATTCTGCAAAAGGGGCGATTTTTACCAGTTACTTTTTAACTTACTTGTAATAAAAAATTACGAACAGAAGTATAGCAGCGGATAAAGATATAATGAATGAGACAATCGCCCATTCATTCATTCTTTCAATCATTTTAGTCTTGTTATCATCTTTATTTTCAATTTCTTCGGATATTACGGGACCTAGAATAATAATATCTTATAATTAGTAACTTCTATACTTACTGAAGATTAAGTTTATTAGTGACAAATGTTTGTCATTTTAGAATGTTTTTTATTTTCCTAAGACTAAAAATTTATTAAGAAAGAAGTAGCTTAAATCTTTAAATCACTATTATTAACAATGGAATTTCTTTATGATATATTTTTAATATTTTTAAATTATTAAATGAAATAGAAATAAATAGGTAATTTAATGCGCGTATTTATTTTATTGTACTATATAAGTGTAATAATTGAATTACAAAAATTTATTACAAGAAAATAAGTTTGCCTAATAAATTAAAACAGTATTGTTAAGAAGAAAATTTCTTTATAATATATTTTTAATTTTTTGTTTAATTTTATTTATAATTTAATTATTTACTATATAAGTATCATTGTAAATTACAAGAAGAGTAATTGCAATTCTAATTATTATGTAATTCTATTTTTTTAGTATTTAAACATAATAGTTTGCAATATAAATGACAAATAGTTATAATTTTTATAGCCTTTTTTTATTAAATTTTTATTTTGTTTTATATATAAATATTGCAATTACATATCTGTGTGTTAGATTGCATATATATTTGTAGCAAAATGAATTATCTTACCGATGATCAAAATTGTAATGATAATGGCCTTCAATTGTATCATAATGTAAAATTTCTTCTCTAAAAGTTGTTTGACTCGCTGTATGAAACGTCTGAAATTAACAGTCTGATTGTTTTTGAGTCACATATATAGGTATAATATGATATAAATTCGAGAGATGAATTTGAAGAAAGAAAGTCAAAGAAGATGAGATTGAAAACAGAATATTCATTACAAAATAACATAACATAACTTGTATGTAACAGAATACAGGACAGAAGAAAATAAGATTATAGTTTGAACTTTACTTTAATACGGGATACAATAAACTTTTTTATAAAATACGGCTATATTCATGACTATAATTAAAATAATGAAATTATTACGATAATTATAAGAAAGACATGTAAAAATTAAAATAGAGGAGTTTACAAATAATAATAAATAGCTAATAATGAATAGGTATGAGATTATACGACCGTGTAAGATATATACAATCAAACAAAGGGAAACGCCGTAATCGGTCAGGACTGGATCTTGCTTGTCCGAATAATATATATTGGCCGGTATTCATAGTCAGATCTTATATTTAAGATCGTCTTAAGTACGAACTTAAGGGGATCCTATAGTGGAAGCCGAACTCCGACGGGATAGCGCCATCATCTAAGCGGAACTAAAAATGTCGATAATATATATCGACAGTTCTAACATCCCGTTTCCTACATTATCGATCTATTTCAGACATGTATTGATAATACATGATACATCGCACACATGCAATGTGTCGACGGCCACGGTATGTCGGTGTGGCACAGATGACACGGGTGGCTCCCGTGCCGCACACAAATGCGTGGCGTGCATGTACACGCACCGGCAGGAATGGTGTTACGCGGCACATACCTGTGTAGACACACGCATACATAATCGTCCGATTTGCGCTAAAGATGCAAAATCTGAGGCTAGGAAAACTCGACGCTACAAATACTTTGAAGCGTTCTTCATCAATGTACTATTAGTCCAAGAGCTGACGACCAATTTAGGGAACGTATTTTAGGCAAGTTAAAATAACAAAAAAATAATATTTTATTAATTGGTGAATCTAGAATCCTGAGTCTGGCAGAGGGTTTGCGGTTATTTCGCTACTGCGCAACCTATGACTTTTGCAAAAAAATAAATCAAAAAAATATCTTTTAGGCAACTTGAAATTTGTTTAATCTTTAATTTTAGCATCTATTTAACCCAGAAATAAAAATCCCAGACTATTTTTTGGGTTTTAAAGTATAACCTGACCCCCCCCGAATATATTTAATAATTATACCTCAAAAATATACTTTAGGCATTCTGAAATTTTTATAGCATGTTTATTAAATAATATTAAAAATACGTGTAAATCGCCAGACGAATTAAACGGTTTTTAATAATTCCCTGACGCGAATAAAGATTTAAAATGAATGCGACAAAAGTCTTATGCGTAGCCATAAGTGCGAGAGAGATAGTTTATTGAGACCTGCCGGCAGCTGACGGGGCCCTGGCTCCTGATATATACTAATATTAATTTTTATAAACGAAGTAAATTTTTAACGTCAATTAACATCAGTTCAATGAAAAATATCGATACAGATTAATAATTTTTTTAATAAGGGAAGGCGTTGTTGATAAGATTATTTTAGCAAACAATTTTTTGCAGCAGACTCAATTGTATTAAAATACAAACAAAAATCATAAAATTCAACAGATGTTGTCCTTGTCACATAAAAAAACTATGGAAATTCTCTATTATAAAGACTCACAATATTATAAAGGGAAAGTCTGACAAAACGCAGTACTCAGGTATGAAAAAAAGGTCGCCTAAAATACAGATTCTTGTTTTACACACTTCTAGTTTTACTAACTTTATAAAATTTTTAAGCGTTGTAAACTTTATTTTTAATACATATATATCAATTTAAAAATAGTGGACTTTACCTGATGAAGATGTTGATGGTTCAGGAAGTGTGCTTGAGGATTTGAGTATATGTTGTTTCATTACTGCTGAAAAATTCCTGTAGCACTGAGCATGGTACTCTTTTGTCGGGGTTACATTTTCAGGTAAAACCACGTCTTTGTATTTTAAGCCATGTTGTTGGCGAACTTTTAAGAAGTTTTTGCATTTTTGTAGTCTGTCTTCATCAAAAATAATCACTTTATCACTAGTGTCTTTTTTACAAATTACACAACTTAAACGTTTTTTATCCATTGTGATTTGTCAGCACATCAAGAGACACGGTAGTGTCTCGCGTCAAGCCACACGAAAGTAATAATAAGTATATAAGTAATAATAATAAGTCAAGCCACAGGTAACCTTAAACGTTGCTATGTTTGTTATGAAAAATTTAACTCTCCAAAATACTCTGTTACATAGACAGAGTCCGCGCTATACGGTAAACTTGATTCACGTAGTCTCTCAGCAACCAATCACAGCCCGAGGAGCCAGGGCCCCGTCAGCTGCCGGCAGGTCTCAATAAACTATCTCTCTCGCACTTATGGCTACGCATAAGACTTTTGTCGGATTCATTTTAAATCTTTATTCGCGTCAGGGAATTATTAAAAACCGTTTAATTCGTCTGGCGATTTACACGTATTTTTAATATTATTTAATAAACATGCTATAAAAATTTCAGAATGCCTAAAGTATATTTTTGAGGTATAATTATTAAATATATTCGGGGGGATCAGGTTATACTTTAAAACCCAAAAAATAGTCTGGGATTTTTATTTCTGGGTTAAATAGATGCTAAAATTAAAGATTAAACAAAATTCAAGTTGCCTAAAAGATATTTTTTTGATTTATTTTTTTGCAAAAGTCATAGGTTGCGCAGTAGCAAAATAACCGCAAACCCTCTGCCAGACTCAGAATTCTAGATTCACCAATTAATAAAATATTATTTTTTTGTTATTTTAACTTGCCTAAAATACGTTCCCTAAATTGGTCGTCAGCTCTCCGACTATATGTTTCCTCTCCCTACTCGGCATGCTCGCTCGACTCCGTGCTTCAAGTCACACGTACGATACGCGCTTCGTGTGTGTGCGTATGTTTACATAGCGGCCGCGGGACAAAAATTCCTGCCGATGCGTGTACACGTGTGTGCTAAGAGCACCGTGTGCAACCGAGGCTCGATTTTATTATATATATATATATATATATATATATATATATATATTTATATATATATTTATACATATATACATATGTACAAACTTTTTTTTACAAATTTGTTTTTACAAATTTTAATCTGTACCGTCATATAACAGACGCTTCTGGCATTATTGTCAGTACCGTCAGAATGGACGTATCTGATTTATATTATAATCAGTACCGTCCAAATAGATACTTCTGACATTTTATGTTGTCAGTGACGTTCAGGACAGACGTTTCTGATTTTTATTATAATCAGTACCGTCCGAATAGACGCGACATTTATTTTACCAGTACCGTCTCGAGAGACGCTCTTGATTTTCATTGAAACCAATACAATCAGAACAGACGCTTCTGGTATTTATTTCTAATTACTATTTTACATGCAACCAGTACCGTCGGATTAGATGCTTCTGGTATTTATACATATAAACCAGTCCCGTCAAAACAGACGCTTCTGGGAATTGTGTCCAATTGCTACTTTACATGCAACCAGTACCGTCAGAGTAGACGCTTCTGGCATTTCTTTAAAACTAATATTTCACATGCAAGTCATGCAACCAATACCGTCAGAATAGACGCATCTGGCATTATATTATTACAATTATTGGGTGTTCTTCCGAATGGACCACCGCTCCGATTGGGACATCGATAAATAATATCTAGATATCGTGACAAAATCACCTGCAAAACTCCATTCCAATCGGAGGGTCCATTCGGAAGTAAAGGCCAATTATTAGTGCTATAACTGCAGAGATAAACACTTGTACACAGTTTTCAGTTCACAAGCACAATAAGTATATGTTCGAAAGCACAGAAATGTATCCAACTGAGTAAAGCACGTTTATCGTGACGGAATCGTTCCGTCCACTGAGATTGTTTACGCACTCGAATTCGTTATCCGGCAACGTCGCAACAGCTGCGGCCAAGTTCGGCTGCACGCCGAGCGAGCGCGAGCGAGAGAGAGAACATCATTCCCTCCTTCTCGCTCTGACTCAGCTGTACGATCGAGGCTGCTATATACTCCAGGTAGCTCTATATTTACGTATCCTAATATTTAATATTTATTACAGAAATATATATATATATATATATATATATATATATATATATATGTATATATACATATATATATATATATATATATATATATATATATATGTAGTATACATATATGAGCATTCTCGCCGAAATTTTTATGTTCTGACTCTGACCTACTCCAATAATTTTGACATTATTTTCCGAGAAATGTTCTGAAAAAGAGAGGACACGTATTTGTTTGTTTGGGCCTACAACCAATATATCCGACAGTTTAATTTTTGTAAAAATTGCATTTTTCGGTAACTCTACTTTTTAAAACAATGTTGAAAATATTCAATTCTATCAAAAAATGACTGAGATGAAGTTTGTTCACTTTAAAATAAATTACATAATGTATACATATTTTTTAATTTCTGAACAGTAAAGTTGTGTTGTACGAGAGGAAAATATCGTTTTTCGTAAAGTTCGTCAATTTTTAAAATTAAAAACAAAATTTATAAAAATTATATTAGAAATAACGTTTTCGACCTATTGAAGCATGGCAAGATTTTTTTTCAATAAATTCTACTGAAGTTTTTGTAATAACCTGAATTCGGGGCTCTATTCGGACTAAAACAGTCAAAATAATGCATCTATTAGTAGCAGATTAATGTTATATATCTTGATATTATATTGTTACGCCTTAGAAAAATATATTTTATGTCACACGTGCATGGAAAGTGGCACATTCCGCACGCGACGCGCTTTCCACGCACTTGCAACATAAAATAGGGTGTGCAACACGTGCGTGAAGTTGAAAATTCCCGGGTGCGGTGACCTCACTCGCCTTCGGCTCGTGCGTCAACTCCGCACCCGGGAATTTTCATCTTCCAGCACTTGTTGCACAAATAACTATTTCGATATTATATTTTATTGTCCATTACGATTTTTTTATACAAAGCCTGTACTACGTTTTATAATTAATTTTATTTAATAAAGGTATAGTATTCGATATCTTCCGAAAAAGAATATCTTTTTCTTTATCTCGCAGTGTACACGCGAATTGCAGATGTAAGCGCTAATTGAAATTTTTGTGATGATCGCATTTTAAAACTAAATTATTCAGCGCTATGCTTCTTGGCGAGATATATATATTTTTTATTACTTTACTTGTTTATTCTACATCTGCAACTTATATGTACATTGTAAGATAGACAAAAAGATATTCTATTTCGGAATATATCGAACACTATACCTTTATTAAATAGAATTAGTTATAAAACGTAGTACAGGCTTTGTATAGAAAAATCGTAATGGACAATAAAATATAATACCGAATAATGTGTTTTTCTAATGCGTAACAATATAATATCAAGATATAGAACATTAATCTGCCAGTAATAGATGCATTTTAGACTATTTTAGTCCGAGTATAGAGCCCCAAATTCAGATTATTACAAAAACTTTAATTAGGTAGAACTCGAAAAAGAATCTTTCCATGCTCCAAGTTGAAAAATTTCGTTATTATTTCCAATATAATTTTTATACAATCGAATAAGAATACAAGCCATTTTCGGTCTAATCTTAGATCTTAGGCAGCTCAATATTAATTTCCGTGTATATATATTCGTGTATAATTTTTATAAATTTTGTTTTTAATTTAAAAATTGACAAACTTTACGAAAAACGATTTTTTCCTCCACATCGTATAACACAACTTAGTCCAAAAATTAAAAAGAATATATACATCATGAAATTCATTTAAATCTGAATGAATTTCATCGCAGTTATTTTTCGATAGGATTAAATATTTTTAACATTATTTTAAAAAGTACAGTTACAGAAAAATGCAAATTTTAAAAATCACACTCGGATATATTGGTCATAGGCCTAAACAAACAAATACGTGTCTTCTCCTTTTCAGAACATTTCTCGGAAAAAATTGTTAAAATTATTGGAG
Organism: Temnothorax rugatulus; assembly: GCA_035220575.1. Lineage (NCBI taxonomy): Eukaryota > Metazoa > Arthropoda > Insecta > Hymenoptera > Formicidae > Temnothorax > Temnothorax rugatulus. Next base: position 43,842 of record JASTWL010000988.1, read on the forward strand.
TAGTTCAAGGTCAAAACATAAAAATTTCAGCGAGAATGCCCATATACGTACAAAAATATTCCTATAATAAATATTAAATATTAGGATACGACGGATACGTTAATGTAGGGCTAGCTGGAGTAGCGGCCTCGATCGCATCAGCTGACAATGAGTTGGGAATGATATTCTCTCTCTCGCTCGCTCGCTCGGCGCGCCGAACTTGGCCGCGGCCGCAGCTAGTGTTATCGGACTCGGTACTATGCGGTAGCGTGTGGAAGAATAAAAGTAATATTTTTGTATGAATATTACTTTTATTTCACAATTGTTGCAAATACGTTAAAATATAAGCGTGTCTAAATATGTGCCAAATATTTATTTCACGTAGAAAACAATACATTATCTATGTATATAAAATAGTTAAAACATTAGTAAAGAACAAGAATAAAAAAAAGAAATTGAACAGCGTAGGTTGCGATTCCGCGTTCCTAATATTACTTATTCTCACTTTTACTGAATGTGCCATATATGTAGTATAACATATCTCTATATGTCTTATAACACGCGTACACTATCGACCGCTCCATATCCCAAGCATGTATTATTTTCTACGTGAAATAAATATTTAGCACATATTTAGACACGCGGATATTAATATATTTGCAACGATTGTGAAATAAAAGTAATATTTATACAAAAATATTACTTTCATTCTTTCACACGCTACCGCATGCCAGCGATCCTTTATTTACGAACACTGCGGCCGCGGCCAAGGTCAACGTGCCGAGCGAGCGAGCGAGAGAGAGAGAAAGAGAGTTATTCAGCTGATACGATCGACACGGATAGATTTATTTTCGATGTAGATTCACGTAAATGCAAGAGAATAAAAATCGGTGATTAGTCCATTACATATCTTCTTTTTGTAACATATCTTCTTCTTGTAACTTTACTCGTAAAGAACTCAAAAGTGATATGTATATTTTTTTTGAATGTAAAAATTTCTTATGTATTCTTTATTCTCTTATAATGAAACGAAGTAGTATTATATAAGAAGTGATATAAATAATAAAGAATAAGAAGAAGTGAAAAGATAAATATTACATAGTTTTATGCTTTTCCTAATAATAAAAGATCGAAAGAGTATATATAATTTGATTTGAATAATGCAGAACGAATCCCTACAATATATTACATAATAAAATCAGTGATAATATAAGGTACAAAACTTTTTTTTCTCGCAAACGTGTTTAATTATTGTTGAATATGTTTCCCTCTAATAACGCAAATCGATCCTATCTCTTTACAAGTTTTCGTTACGTAAAAAGTATTCCTTGTGTACTGTGTATCTACTAATCAGGTTGAGAGTAATCAGGAAGAAAGTGAAACATCCATCGTTTGTAACAATTTGTAACAATTTTCCAGTAAAACATTTCCGTCTAGTACCGTATGTTATCACTGTCTGATTTTATTATGTAATATGTTGTTAGGAATATATTCGCTTTGCATTTTATTTTTAATTAAATTATATATACTTTTTCGATATTTTATTATTAGGGAAAAGCATTATTTAAAATTATGTAATAGATTATGTTTTTACTTCTGCTTATTCTTTATTATTTATATCAATTCTTATAAATACTATCTCGTTTGATTGTAAGAGAATAAAGAGAATACGTTTCGAAAAAAATTTCAAGATAATTATTTGTGTTTTCAACCGACATGTGGGTAGGACGATAGATTTCGCTTTTTGTTTCGAGTTTCGAGACGCTGCCTGTTTCCAAGCGGCCAAGCACGTGGAGAAGGCAGCGCAAACATGGAAGGAGCCGTGTACGTGAGCGCTTTGCGCGCACACGTACACGGTTCTTTCAATGTGTGCACTAGTCGAGATCGAGAGTCTAACAAACGAGAGAAAGTAGAAAAGTAGTACACGGAACGTATTCAGTACATATTTAGTACTTGATATACATATATATGTGTGTGTGTGTGTATATATATGTATATATATATATATATATATATATATATATATATATATATATTATATATATATATATATACATACGTACATATATACATGTACGTATATCTACACACACAACACACACACACGTATGTGTATATCAAGTACTGAATATGTACATATATATGCAATGTCGGAAGTATAAGGCATTTGTATAATGTATGCGTATATGCTATATGCTGTGAGCGTGAATCGGATCGCAGGGCATATCTAACGAGACATCTGTACGATATATCTGTCCTCGTCTAACGAGACATCTCTACGATATATCTGTCCTCGTCTAACGAGACATCTGTGCGATATGTCTATCCTTGTCTAACGAGATACCTGCACGATATATCTGGCCTTGTCAGATTGCAGCGACTGCAGCGCCATCTCTCAAAAGATCCGGCAACTACAGCTATACGCAACTTACTGCTCATCCTGTCAATTTGCATGTGCCTCTGCATGCAAACCTTCATTTGCGCTTAACTTTTTTTCTAGACGTTGAATTTTAGTTTTATTTACACAATATTGTTCCTACATGTTGTCCCTACATCGCCTGGGTGTCATTTTATATATATAAACTGCAGTAATTTTGTTATTGTCGTCAGATGACAGCTGTATGTGCCCAAATTAGTAAAATTTTTAATTTTTTTTCGTTCCCGATATGAAATCATGTATCGCGATGTAGATTTTTGTGCGTACTTTAATTGAAGTCAGGAACTTGCAATTCTGTAAAGCCAATTCAAAGAAAATCGAAAATGAAAAAATGTCGGTAACTAGTGCCACTATAGGATCCCCTTAATACGGCCAAACCGCACACGTACATAACACGCTGTCGAGGCATGTCTATCTGTACACAAATATTACGAATCACGTGATATAGAGCGTGATCGATCAATCTACAGTAATCTAGAATTCTAGATCCCACTTCAGTTATTTTCTTCTTGTAGTTATTTTCTTTAGAGCTTCACCGTGTAAGTGCTTAATTTGAATGCCCAACAGTGTACAAGGCAAGTTGGTTTTTGTACACCTTTCTTCAATTCAAATCAATTCAAATCAAATTTTAATTATTTAGATTACAGAAAAGACTCGATATCAAATAATAGAAATATTATCTACAACAATTTTTTCCTTTATAATAGTTTCTTTTTTCGAGATATATTGAGAAAAGTAAAAAGCCGCGTTACATATGAAGGGTGGTTTCCTTAGAACCGTTTTTGGGCAGCAACGAAAAGTTTCTAAATTTATATTCCCTCCACCCCTCCCCTACATATGTGGAAAGTTTTATTTAAAATTTTCGAGGTTCCCTTGTTAGACAGAAATACATATCTTTTTTTATTCATGCTATATTTCTTCTTTAGCCACTGAAATTTCGATAACGGTTCAAGGATATTGATTTAAATAGAATTCGATTTTATCCACACTTCTAGGATAAAACAAAATCTCACGGTGTATTTATTTCTTACATGATTAGTCGCACGCTGCTGTGCCTATACTTTGGACTAAAAATCGTCGGTTTTTATTCGATTGCCTCTCGGAAGGGAATGGCGACCTACCGAGAGTGTATCTTGTCGAGCACCCTCTATATTTGAGGACTGCTAACAACCTGCCCCGTAAAAAAAAAAATTAAGAAAGAAGTCACTACTCGGAGAGATAATTATGGCAAACATAATAAAATTTGTTATTAGTTCAAGCCTCATGGACTTCTTCTGTCGCAATTCATATATTTCGGGCGTTGTTAGATCTCTGTTTGTTTTCCTTTTTCGTATATTCGGCATTCTAAATTAATAATAAGAGTCATTGGAAATAGATATGCATTCGTGATCATGTCAAAAAGATCACACAACACAGCTTTCTCGCAGACTGGTGGCCATCTGAATGTAGATGTGTTTAGTAAAAAAAATCACACATTTATATTCAAACTTAACTTGCCTGAAATGAGGATCAATCGCGGATCAAATAACAACTATGAATACGGCTCTTAATAAATTGTTACTTATTTATCATTGGTTTCGAATTACACAAAAATTTTGCATAATTATTAATTTCTTTATTAAATTTTGGTTCAGGGGAGGGAGGAAAGAAGATAGTTAAGTAGATGTTTAATGTAGGTATTTTATACACGGAAGTCTATATGTGTGTATCAAGTGTCTAATTTTATCTGTAGATCCGTCCTTGCTCAACGTATGGCGCAGCCGCAATCTCGGTTTAATGCTAATGTGTCACACCTACCGTTTGCGAATAGCGCGAAGGCTTTTCGCTGGCAAATAATTTAATTGACAGGATGCCAAATGTTAGTTCTAAGTAGTCTCGTAGCGAACTACTCGTTTTTAACGAGCCCTTTCGCGCGGACTTCTCGCGTTCCATCGTGGAGCAATGTCATAGTTCCGTATGTTTTATCTGTCAAGGGCAAAGAAGCGGATGAAGACAGTCTTGATCGGCCGTAATTCCGAAATTTTTGTCAACTTCTTGATAAAGGCTCGACGAAACGAAGAAACTCGAAAAAATTTCCGATTTGCCCGTTGTTTCGACAACAATCGGTAGCGATCGACTGATTAATCAAGTTTCGACTACTCAATACGCAATATTATTGGAATTTATGGAAAATCAAAGACATTCGATCACGCGAATGAGTCATCTTTAATAAAAGATTCTGTCCTATTTATCTACAAATTAATGCACATTTTAATTGAGTGTTGTAACAACAAATAAGATCTAAGGCAACAACGGAAGTATTCCAAACAAATCCTAATTAAAGTTTAATTGTGCTCTATTAATCCTGATACTAAAAAAGGTTGAGAAATTCAATCGAACAAGTCTGTCGCTTTTCTGCGTTTCGAAAAATCTTTTCTCGCCTACAATAACATTGATAGTAAATTCTTGAAAGTTTGTTTGTCAACGATGAAATATTATTGTTACGTAAAATAGGCTCCCTTTAAATTTATTTTGATTCAAAATAAAAGGCTTTCGTTAGCAACACCGAATGCTTAGAGCAAGATTCGGCAATTGCAATATGATTCCTTAGGAAATATAATACAAACAACTAGATGCATAATTAGTGAAATCAAACTTTTTTCTATTTTTCTCGCTTTCCTTTCCTTCCCTTTCTTTTTTACTTCCTGTAATTAATTACGATTGTGTCAGAGACATACGTCAGTAAACGCCGTTAACTCTTGTTTATCATGTGTGCAAAGTGAATAAGTATGATTAATTCAAAATAATGTTCAAAATAATTTAATAATTTAAATAATATTTCACAATTTTATTTTATTGATATTTTATTGATCTTTCACAGGAACCGTGTATATTACCTTATTTTGACACATTTCTTTCACACATTTACATTGCGATCCGCAATGGTTCTTCTTTTTACGGCAACCGCACTGTTTTGATAAGCATTCTCCTTTCCTGCATCTACAACAGTTGGTCCATCGTCCAACTGGACTTCCACGTGGACTTTTTAGCTCCACTCTTACTGCAACTTCTATATCTATAAGCTGGTTGTTTTTGGAGCGGCTATCAAATAAGTTCCTTTTTATTTTTCTGACATAGGCCGCGCGAGAAGAGTCGCTGTTATTTTTATGCGGAAATTATTGCAGTTATGAAAACATTAGTAAAGCATGGAATATTTTTTTTGAGGTATCAAAAGGCACGATGAAATATCAGAAAATAGAGAGACCGAAGTTTTCATACACGGGACTCAAATTGTTGCTTGGGAGCTTTGCACGTTTTACAAACGTTCACACGAGTTATCGCGGTAAATGTACCTGAAACGATTGCGTGAAAAAATATTTATTCCGTATGTTTATCCTGTGTGTGACACAGTTTTATCTGTATTTGCTTTTGCGATACATATATACACGTGTGGATTATTGCAGATAAAAACTCACGCAGCTTCGTTCTTTTGTGAAGTGGTCGCTGTAACTAAGCTCCTTCAAGATAAAGTCTGACACATCACCTTTAAAACCTAAATTAATTTTTTTTAAATCGCAACGTACATGAAAAAGAGCATCTCTCTTTACAATTCGATTAAAAGCTGTTTATTTGAATATTTATGAATTTTATGAAGTGGTATTTTCTTTCTGTCTCTCTCTTTCTCTGTCCAAATTCAAAACTTTCGACCTTTCTCATACGTGTTAAACGCAACGCCCTGTGATTTCATCATTATAAATACCTGCATAATTAAATTCCCGTTAAAATATTTTGTATTTTCAATGTCTCGCGTTTCAAAAGAGACACATTCGACAATTTCCCCGTGTCAACGTTGAGCTGTTTAGTTTGATGCAAAGTTAATGACGTCTATTTCCGACGTGCATTTGCTTTTGCTAATTAAGAGGAGCTAATAATGTCAACAATAGGCGTGTTTCTGTCTCAACCAGATAGCAGATTTTCATTGCAATCCAATACACGCTAGAGAAAGCTGTTTGAAACATTAGTTGCTTAGCATGATGCAAGGTGCTCGTTACGACGACGAACGTTAATTCGTGTTTTTTTTTCACGATTCGATAATCGGGACGATAATCGTTTTTGACTGTTAATGAAGCTTAGTGACACGCCGACAAACCTCTCACGAATTTGCATAATCGCGTTAATTCCGTTCACATGAATATTATTTATGGTAAATCACGAGATTATTTTTTTTCTTAAGGACGTTCTCCGGCAAAATCGTTTTCTTAGAAATTTTCTTAAACTTTCAGGATATGTTTAATTAAACGCGTTTTATACGTAGGCGAAATTTTAATGCCCCTTGCGGTACTAAAATTTGAGATATTCAGGTTCAAGTTCAAAGTTCCGATTTTTAACACGGGATCCCTCCCAAGGAGAACAGAAAAGTCAAAATTATGTCAATTTGACGTCATTTTGACAAAAAATGACGAAATTTATGTCATTTTTTGGTCAATATAATGTCAAATTGACGTCATTTTGACTTTTGAGCTCTCTCGACACGGACATTTTAATGAATAATAAGTACAGTTTTCTTAGAATTTCTTTGAAAAAATAGTATAAGATGCCTCATATTATTAGTAACGTGTGACATTAAAGTTTGATATAGCAGGCGGTATTTATTTTTGAGAAATAGTCGTTTAAAGAACACTATTGGACATAATAATTTATTTATGATTGGTATTGGAGAAATTGGAAACGGAACAAAAATTTATTTTAATTCAAGTTTCTAGTATTTCTATGCATAATATATCTTTATTCATTGTAACAATCATAAATGATGCCATACACTTTATGCCATAAAATGGCAGTTGCGCTCAACTCAGTAACTCTGAGTTGAGCACAACTGCCACCGGAGAACGTCCTTAACGTCACACACCGCGTAATTACCGGATAGTCTCTGAGTTATTCATGGTCCAGCTAAAAGCGACGAATAATTTTCAACCCCGTTTCACCGAGGTCTCCTCTTCGAGCGTGGGTTTCGTGCGGCGATGTAATACCAAGGAACAGCGCGCGTTTTCTATCTATAACATTTCCCGCGTCGTGAAATCCCACATGCAGCTCGATACCTTCAACGCGTGCTCGTTGACGATTTTGCGACACTCATACATCGCATAAATTTCGTAAAAAGTTCTAGAAATGACACTTTTCTTTCGACCAGCCGCCCAGAAATTGAGAGTTCGCGATTTAACGTTTCGAAAAGTTTGTGGAACTCAAAGACATCGCGAATACAGCACCGAGGACTGCGCGAAGAAGGACCTCAAGTTTCGTGCGAAACCAAGGGACCAAGGATCTCAACCATGCAGGACCATACCCGCGGTTTCGACTACAGCGAATAATGGAGGCGGTATTTTCTATAATTTTTCTATGAAAAGTTTTTTTATCTTGCATCGTGAGCATCTATGTCTTCAGGTCTTTTTTGACGAACATATCGCTCATTTATCACATCTACAATTTTCGCGGAACGTGTATTTACGCTCAAGTATGTTTAGACGCGTAATATCCGCGTACGCTCACTAGCGGAAGAAGAGGACGATAGAGAGGACGATGAGTATCGCGCGATGTTAGTCTTAAACGAGCAAATAGCAAAGCGGAAATAGCTATCAGCGGAACTGCTGACCCGCCATCGCTTGACACTCTGAAGAGCTTTTTGGAGTGTCGAGTGCGTACTTTGGAGGCGCTTTATCCGGAAAAAAGCGAGCCAACCCCCGCCACAAAGAGAGATTCACAGAGCACCAGGCCAAGCTCTGCGCGGTCTCACGTGGCGGGCCAGAAGTCCAAGTATGCCGACAAATGTGCGCTCTGCCAAAAGGAACATTGTATCCTCTACTGCGAGGAGTTCCGCCGCAAATCACCGCTCCAGAAGAAGGAATTTGCGGAACAAACCAACCTGTGCCTCAACTGCTACGGGAGGCACGCACTTACCAAGTGCAATTCAAACCGAAACTGTGCTGTCTGCTAAGAACGGCATCACAGCACGATGCACGACGCGTGCTCCGCAACCGCTACCAACGCCGTTGCAGCTTCCACCTCGCTCCACGTCCGTCAAGCTGACGGACATATCGGCAAGGTGTTGTTGGCCATCCGCCAAGGTCGACATTAGGGGTTCGCACGACGACTTTGTTGCGGCACGCGCTCTCATCGATCCGCTCTGAGATGTCCTTCGTGACAGAGGCCCTTGTTCAGCGTTTGAGACTCCCTCGCTCTTTCGCCGCTACCATCATCCTCGGAGTCGGCGGAAAGCAAACGGGGAAAGCTCGAGGACGCGTCAAACTGATCGTCAACTCTCGGATAACGAACGCCACCATCAATGTGTCGGCACTCGTTATATCTCTCGAATAGCTGCTTGCTCCACTCATGACGGGGCAGTGTTTCCAAAATGGCTCCATTTGAAAGGGCTTTCTCTCTCGCAGATTCAGACCCGCAAGATGCAGGCGCGGTCGAACTGCTACTAGGCGCAGACGTATACGCCTCCATTGTCGAAGACGGGCTACGGAAGGGGGGGCCCGGGGACTCCAATGGCGCAAAAAACGACGCTGGGCTGGATCGTTTCCGGCTTGGCGGACGGTGCCGAGCCAGACCCCGCCGTGACGTCTCTTCAAGGCCCCATGGACGAGAGGCTCCTCTTGGACCTGAGCACCTCCACCGCAGAAGGCTGAGGAGGAGCTAAAGCGCGAGGACCTGCCACCCCGCACATAAGTGCGCAACGGCGGGCGGGACATCCCTCCAAAAGACAACTCCTCCTCCCGATTCCATTTTTTTTATCCCAGGTTCTTTTAATTAAAAAACGCAGTAACAATTTGTGGTGCGACGCGATGTCGCAGTACGCGATGCGCTCTCTGAGTCTCCGTGAGAGATGCGCAATTCTTCCGTACGCAAACCATAATGCAAAATGCAATTAATAAACGACGGGAGAGAATTACAAAACGTCTTCGTTGCGCGTAAGAACGGAGATGCCGTTTCGCAAATCTCTTTCAATAATATAATAATAATGATAAAAAAAAAGAAAGAAAGAAAGAAAATGAAACGGTATTAAATTACGGAGTCGATCGAAGCGTAATAAAGAAATAAGTGGCTGACCTAAATTCCAAATCGCGCCAACTCCGAAACAAGAAACTATAAGAAGTGAGAGGAAACCTTTGGATTATTATTTAAACAATTTTTACTCTTTTTGATGATGATTTACATTAAAGAAGAAATAATTTAAAAGGTTATTTTTCAAAATATAATATATAATGTATTTTCTTAAAAAACATGCATATTAATAAGTTTACATCCAATGATTTAAAATTTAAATATTTTGTCTCAAGTCTGTTTAAATGGAATCTTAATCTCGTGAAATAGCGTACAGCGCATTGTCGCTTTCAAAACTAATCGCGGTATAAGATTAATTTTTAACGTACAGGATTAGTAGCAGCACAAAAAACGTAGATGAGTCATTTCAATTCTTGAGTTCATGTTCTTGTTCATGTTCCTTATTCAGTTCTACGAGCATTGATACATATATGAGAAGATTATATATTTATAAATAATATATATTATATATATATAATAAATAATATATATTATATTATAACCTATTAATATATTTTTAATTAATATATAATCCTATATGTATATGATTGTATATTATTTTTCACAATACCGCCACGGAAAGTCGAACTTTCCATAAAGCTATTGTGAAAAATAACGTGTGCACCTCAATATGAAGTTACCACTTCGTACCAAATTGTTGCGTTTGTGGATTGTCTGTCACATTTTTTCTCACTTTTGAGTGATGGGATTCGATTGTGGTTCTTCTTCTTGTGATGGTTCCGCTAATCCGAAATACACTTTAAAATATGCCGGAAAAAAAATCGTAAAATTCCCCCTTCATTTAAAATTTTTAAGTGAAGTATACATTATATGCATACCTCCATACCTGCGTATGGAGCGCAGGTACAATTACATTATTGTCGTTTCCTATCGAACTGCTATCACTTCAATATTCTGGTCAGCGATGTATGGAGCGCCGCGGTTGGTACCAATTCTTACACAAATCATCACTTCTTTAAGTTCTTCAATTTTCGTCCATTTTCTATAAGTAAAATATACATATTGATATAAAAAATTTGAATGCTATGATTGGTTGGCAACCGGCAATAGGCACTGAATTTTCAACGTGACGGAAACTCTGTGTCCATTCCCTGTTCCTATTGCCCGGCATTGTGCAAGGGGCTTTTTAATGTTTTTACTTTACCTGGGGTTTATCAAGCATTGTGTAATCTCACAGCAAATTTCTAAGATGATTAACATTATCCAATAAAAATGGATGTCCGAAAATGTAATGCTCGACGTCCCTTCGCCTAAAATAATGTTTCCAATTATTTACATAGAAATTAATTAACCATTAATTACATATAGTTACCTGCAAATGGTATTTGCATCATAAAAATGATTTTTATCATTATTATCGGAGAAACCATCATGGAATAACCAACTGGACGAATCTGGAAAGAATTGAAATGATACATAAGTAATTGGCTATATTTATACTACAGAAAGTATCAAGAAACTTTGAGTCGGTTTTACAACATTCGACAAACAGAAATGTTTAGGAACCGATTCTAGGTGCGCATACGCGTCATCAATTAGCGTGTTATAACAATTTATACTTTATAGCAATTCGAAAAATGTACGCAAAATATCAATATTACACCGATGCTGTGCTAATGCGAGCACGTGTTAAACTGCGATTAGTGTCTTGTAATAAAATTGCAATATACATATATAACTAATTTAATAAATAACCCACGAACGTGATTGCGTTTCATAAAATGTGTATATTCTGTTTCGCTTTATAATTCTCTTGATCTCTCACTTGGATAACGAAGGAATATCGAACTTTTATTCACTAATAAATTACGTGTTTAGAATTCTCGAGTTCTACATATAACGGTCTACTGTACAAATTTGACATACGTTTACAATATATGCAATCCCAGCCAGAAATGACCCGTCTTTCGACGTCGAATCGAGTCTGAAAAACGCTACTTTCGCCCCTTGGTGCACAATATACTATTTTCCTAATGTGCCTCAATATGTTTTGCTTTTTCAATGATTTATGAAACTACAACAAAAATGGCTTATTCATTAATTATTATATATTCTATATTTTTTTATGTTATATGCGGTTATTATATATTCCATAGTAGTTTTTTAATACAAGTTAATACAATAAATTACAATTGTTGTAATATTTTTGTTCTTTCTTTTGATAGAAAATCTATGGCTATGCATAATATTTTTTCTTAATAAGCTTCAATATGTTTTGCTTTTCTAATAATTTATGAAAGTACACAATAAAAATGTTTTGTTTATTATTATATATTCTATATTCTTTATTTTATATAGTTTTTTATGTATTCTATAATAATTTTTTAATACAAATGTTTTAATAGAATAAATTACTATTGTTGTAATATTTTTGTTCTTTTTTTTCCCTTTCTTTTTATTGCCTTACTCAAACTGTTAATTCTTCACACATTTTCTGTACAGAGAAAATTCTTATGTATGTATTGCTTTTACTACACATATTTTCAATTTCCTTTGCAACAATTTACTGTTACTGTCATTTCCACAATTCAAATATTAGCGGGAGTTGCCGAAAAATCCCGAACCAATCAAAAGTTACAGCCACGTGTTGTGACTCTTATTAGAGGGACTCTAGTGGGACGCACCTTTAGTGCTGCTATTTTGTTTGTAATTTTCATAACTTTAAATTTTTTAAATAAAGTTTTACAATTGTTTTATATTACGGTTCCTGAACAAGGTAAAAATTACAAAAGTAAGGAAATTCACTAGAGTATGTATATATGATTTCGGCTGCGGTCCACTTGACGCTACAAATGCTTTGGAGCATTCTTCTCCTCCTTCTTTCTTCATTGAAAGAAAAGAGAAGAGAAATGCTTCGAAGCATTTGTAGCGTCAAGTGGACCGCAGCCTTCATTGGTCGAAATCTAGTAAATCTGTTCACTTTTGTAATTTTCACCTCGTTTCAACCGTAATCGATCCCCAGGAGCTTTAAAATAAGGGATGATGCGCAGATATTGTATTGAAAATTAGAAACAAAACCTCGTTTATTATCTATTCTGAAAGATAAAAGATTATCGACTAACAGAAACATTCACCGACTTCAGCAGTGTGTCCTGGGTAGCGATCATGTAACTTTTTTCCTAGAGCGGAAATGTGAAAAGTGAAAACTTTCATGTAACTATCTCTTTCTATTGGTGTTGAATAGAAAGAGATAAAGTTTTCACTTTTCACGTTCCATCCTAGGGGAAAAGATACATGATCGATCCCCTGCACTAGATTTTTGTGCGTACTTTAATTCTGTACAAGAATTTTGCAATTCTGTAAAGCCAATTCAAAGATATTTCTTTGAAATAAGAAATGTCGATAACTACTGCCACTATAAAATCCCCTTAAGACGGTCTTAAATATAAGATTAAGTAATTTTCTATTGAATGCTTATAACCAATGACAAATATTTGAAATAGCCAATTAGAAATTAGTTACGTCCTCGTCCTTTATAGTCTTTCTCAAATAGAGTTGTTATTGTGACATTGAACGTCATACGTACCACGACGTCTGTTGATTTCGACGAGATAATTTCGAAGATTTATCCAACGAAATTGTTGTAAGTTAAACGAATTATATTACGAGTCATAATTTAAGTAAAATTACTTTGCCGGTGGCGTTTCGAAAGACGTCTTTCGACGTCAATTAGACGTCGATTCGACGTCGAAAGACGGGTCATTTCTGGCTGGGATTGCATATATTGTAAACGTATGTCGAATTTGTACAGTAGACCGTTATATGTAGAACTCGAGAATTCTAAACACGTAATTTATTAGTGAATAAAAGTTCGATATTCCTTCGTTATCCAAGTGAGAGATCAAGAGAATTATAAAGCGAAACAGAATATACACATTTTATGAAACGCAATCACGTTCGTGGGTTATTTATTAAATTAGTTATATATGTATATTGCAATTTTATTACAAGACACTAATCGCAGTTTAACACGTGCTCGCATTAGCACAGCATCGGTGTAATATTGATATTTTGCGTACATTTTTCGAATTGCTATAAAGTATAAATTGTTATAACACGCTAATTGATGACGCGTATGCGCACCTAGAATCGGTTCCTAAACATTTCTGTTTGTCGAATGTTGTAAAGCCGACTCAAAGTTTCTTGATACTTTCTGTAGTATAAATATAGCCAATTACTTATGTATCATTTCAATTCTTTCCAGATTCGTCCAGTTGGTTATTCCATGATGGTTTCTCCGATAATAATGATAAAAATCATTTTTATGATGCAAATACCATTTGCAGGTAACTATATGTAATTAATGGTTAATTAATTTCTATGTAAATAATTGGAAACATTATTTTAGGCGAAGGGACGTCGAGCATTACATTTTCGGACATCCATTTTTATTGGATAATGTTAATCATCTTAGAAATTTGCTGTGAGATTACACAATTCTTGATAAACCCCAGGTAAAGTAAAAACATTAAAAAGCCCCTTGCACAATGCCAGGCAATAGGAACAGGGAATGGACACAGAGTTTCCGTCACGTTGAAAATTCTGTGCCTATTGCCGGTTGCCAACCAATCATAGCATTCAAATTTTTTATATCAATATGTATATTTTACTTATAGAAAATGGACGAAAATTGAAGAACTTAAAGAAGTGATGATTTGTGTAAGAATTGGTACCAACCGCGGCGCTCCATACATCGCTGACCAGAATATTGATGTGATAGCAGTTCGATAGGAAACGACAATAATGTAATTGTACCTGCGCTCCATACGCAGGTATGGAGGTATGCATATAATGTATACTTCACTTAAAAATTTTAAATGAAGGGGGAATTTTACGATTTTTTTTCCGGCATATTTTAAAGTGTATTTCAAATTAGCGGAACCATCACAAGAAGAAGAACCACAATCGAATCCCATCACTCAAAAGTGGGAAAAAATGTGACAGACAATCCACAAACGCAACAATTTGGTACGAAGTGGTAACTTCATGTTCCACGGATTATGGATTTAATAGTCAAGAAAACATATTATGACGAATCGTTTAAAGAACTGTCAATTAATGATAATTAATATAAGTCATGAGTCATATAAAAAACTATATTACGATACTAACAATAGTATATTGTTCTCATATTATTTTTCACAATACCTCCACGGAAAGTCGAACTTTCCATAAAGCTAGTGTGAAAAATAACGTGCACACGTATTGAGGTGCACACGTTATGTTTGTTTTACGAATAGTCTTCCTGAAATTTTAAGTTCTTGTTCTTTTCTACATAAAACAGCTGTTGCATCAAAAGGGTTATTATTTATATTGAAGATTTTTTTCTCTAATTTAACCTCATCTCCTTTAAGAAACCTTTCTATATCACTCTCGTAGGTTTTATAGGATCACTTAATTTAGGTTTCCGCACTCCATATAAATACATAAATGCACAAGAGTCATATAGAATGAACCACTGATCAAAATTAGGAGCTGCAGCTGAATCTTTTAAAAGTTCAGTTGTGTCAGGACTATAGTCGTAATCAAAAATTTTATCAAACTTTACTTGATTCCATAACTGGTATTTATTTTCAAACCTCCTTCCAAGATATATATTACCATTGTACATTAGTTTTAATTCATTAGGACATTCTTTTAGTGGGGACCATGGCACTTGTGGTCTAACTCTTACAATTTGTCTGTTATACATATATGAGATTATAATTATATATTTAAATAATTTAAGATTATAAATATACATATATAAATTTTACTATTTGGGAAATGCCGTTTCTACGGCATCCTTTTCTGCTTGCGGTCCAGCGGGTATAGTTTTAGTTTCTGTTTCCCTTGATGGTTCACCCATGTTATGAGCGCGTTCGCACTCCTATTTTTGAACAATCCCGGATGATCAATTTATTACTCTTCGGCTTTCTCCTTGGGGGTAGCGGTCCATCTTCGAAACATTTGGGCAATGCCGTTTTTACGGCATCCTTTTCTGCTTGCGTCCAGCGGGTATACTTTTTAGTGGAGTCACGCTTGGCGCGAGACACTATCGTGTCTCTTGATTGATCAATATCAAGTCGAATTGGTCATATTCTCGCTGGGTTTTAATGTTTTTATTCTGTAAGAAATGTGTACCTACATTCCGTTGAGGACTTAAGTGCTAGTTATGACATCCATGTTTATACAACTTGTCAAATTTCGTACACAATTCATCGGCGAGGTTTCACAATGCTTGCATGTCCATAATAATTCCGTAAATGAAAAGCATTTATCAGCTCTTGAGGTAATTTTCGATCGTCTTTAAGGTCTTCAGCAAGGTTTTCATGACGACATTGAACATGATATCTCATGTTCGTTAATAACGACGTTGTACTATTTGCTGTAATGTTTTATTAATAGTACAATGAAGGCAGTCTACTTGCAATAATTCGTTTCGTTTACGGAAATGATTCCATATTTTTGCCGGCGGCATTATGACGGTGTTGTATCGCAAACTCGTTTAAGGGGCTGATGGAGATAGGTCTGTTGTTACCGCGATATTTTCAGACACACAAATCTTTTGATGATTTCACCGAATTAAAAATTTTTTGTCCAGAATTAAAGTAGGACGATAACGAAGATGCAGACACCAATTGCGCATGAAAAACGAAAAGACATTAGAAAATTACAGTTTTATTTTCGATTCTGCGGTCGACTCATGACATTTGCTACAAATCTAAAAGTTTTAGATTGTGTACGTATACAAAAACCCTTGCAGCAGTCACGGAAATAAAATAAAGAAGAATCCTTGCTTGCAGAAATGAGCATGCGAGCTTTAGTATAAGAGAAAAGTGAAAATTTGAAAATTTCAATGTACACTGTTACGCGTCTCCCTGAATTCAGCCAAAAACTACAGATCAGTACAACGGTAGCCCTAGAGCAGGCGCTCTGTATGTATCGTGTAAGAATCGGTGAGCACTTCTTTATCGACGCTGATGCGTTCGCTGCGCTCTGTATGCATGTGTAAGAATCGGTGAGCACTTCTTTATCGACGTTGATCGAGTTCGCCTGTGGCTCCAGCATCCCCTTATCTATATGCATACTGCGTTTGTGGATATGCACTTATCGGTTCGGATTTGGTTTTCGGTACCATTAAGATACTTAATGGTTTCGGTTTTCTAGCTAACAAAACTGGTATTTTGTAAATTACAGTTTTTTTTCGGTTTCGGTTTATTAAAATTTCTTATTGAAATTTGTATTGAACTAAATTATTTATGGTTCTTAGTTAGCCCAGTTTAATTCGTACGAATTTTCCATTGGAACCTATACTTCGAATTTTAAATTATTTTATATGCATACTGCATTTGTGGATATATACCTACTATCTTCGTTTCGGTTTCGTTTTTTTCAGTGTTCTGCTGCAAGTTGCAAGTTCTCCTTAAGCTTTTTTTTCAAGATTCTTGGAACGATTTCTTTTCTTAGTAAGTTTTAGTCTCTAATCTTTTTGTAATACACTTAACGAGACTTCTGCCATATATAATTGCATTATATATAATGATACATATTTATATGTAATTATATATAATCTTTTTCCCCGGGATGTCATAAATAAAAGTGTCGCGAGATGCCGCGTACTTACCCAACTCTACATTTCTAGTATAGGGCCTTGATTCTTGAACTCAACTGTGAATTTAAAAACTTAACTTAACTTTTTAGTTACTTTTTATTATTAACTTAACTTTAATTCAATTAATTTCATTATGGGTTAACTTATATCTTAACTAAGTTAAATTTTCAAGGCTGTTAACTTAACTTAATTTAGTAAAAAAAAAAAAAGTTAACTTACCAACCCTGCTCTTAATGTTCTCTTGCTATATGGTCCTTCATTGTGTCCTTTCTTTTAAATATAAATTTTATACAATTGTTTGCTCCAATTCTTTGGATGGTTGGTGATAAATATTATTGGGTAATTTTTTGATTGATAATAATTTTGTGC
>JASTWL010000989.1:0-61122 GCA_035220575.1 Temnothorax rugatulus
TTCCTAATATTCTTAAAGGCCTGAGTCCCTTGAACAGCAGGCTTCCCATAGCTTTCGCTCTCGGATCTAGAGTCCTCCCCTCTAGTATCCGGAACGATTTTGTATTTTCTTGCAATAGATCTATTACCGATAATTTTCGGATTTCTCTGTGGGAGTGGAGTTGCCGCAAACGAGCTCTCAGCGATCCTGTGCGGTTTTCCTTGTTCCACCGAGCTTCCAATGTCCATGTTAGAATTCCTATTCGAGGTGCCGAATCGGAAGACCTTGTTTTGCGGGTCATTTCCTTGGGAGGATGACTGAGCAGGGTTCTCAGACTCGATCTTCTCCATTCTGCTGCAAAGGTCAGACATCTCCTTCTTAAGTTTGGCATTCTCATCCGCCATGATGGCAAACTCCCGTTGTCTTATCTCGTCCTCTCTTTTCAGTGATCTGAGCTGTGCCATAAGCTCGAAATTCTGAATCTTGAGGGACGAGATGTCCCCGGACGCATCAAGTCTGTCGCCGAGAATGGTGACGACCTCGCCAACATTGACCAGACCGATCCTAAGGGAACCGCTGAGTCTTCCTTGAAGTCTCTTGCTCTTCGTGCGGATTTTCTCCATTTTTTCGACACATTCGTAGGCGAAATTTGTCAACCTCTCAGTGTCAAACCTGCGTAGACGCTCCCCAGAAACTTCGAGTATCTAGTTTCACTCTCGAGTGACGGTGTATCCAGAGGGACTATAGCACCCATGACAAGGATCCATGCCCGATGGTCCCTTCGTTCTCTTCAAGCTGGATTTGGAAAGAGGGGAGACAATCCCACGATCCTGAGGGGAAATTGTAGATTTCCTCTTAACGCTCTCCGAAACGGGCCGCGATGTTCTCATACCAATATCCTCTTCATCCGAAATAACGATAGATTCCTCTACTTGAAAGCAGTCCAGATTTTCCATGTTAACGTCCTCCAAAGCAGGTTTCTCAACTTGAGACTCTTCCACGAAGGGTTCTTCAATTTGAGAGCCATCCAACTCATTCAAATAGTCACCCTCCAGAACAGATCGAGCCAGGGAGAACTCTGGGGCCGACATTGTTCTGTGTCTATTACTACCCTGTAGTGTCGTTTTGTCCTCCACGGTAGCCATATCACCACCGGCGCCCGTAGGCAACGCCGGCGGCAGCCCTTCGCTGGATGACGACGGCCCCCCCCCCCCCCCCCAGGGACAGTAGGGGAGACTCGCCGGTCGCTGGACATCCGACTTTCCTGCGACGGTAAGATATCCTTTGTGTCTTCGCTCATTTTCATGTTTGGTTATGTTGGTTTTTGAGCCGGGGTATCCATTCCCCGGGGCAGAGAGAAACCTGAGAGAGGCCATCCCGGCATTTTTCGTCAATTTTTCTGTGTCGCATTTTCCGACGCGCCGCCTGAGAAAGTGCAACTCAACTACGTCGTTTCGCTCGGTAACCGCACATGGTTTGCGTCCGTGCTAATGGTTCGTGTCCGAACTAGCCAGTTAGAGGGGATATGCTGCGGCCGCGGCGGCCGCGCTCGGCCGGCCCCGGCGCTCGCCGCTCGGCAAGCTTCGAGCGAGGAGAGAAGGACAGACATACGATTTACTGTCTCGGTTGTCTCCGTCTATGACGTAGCTGCTTCGCCGGCTATGCGACGTTGCCACGCATTTCGGGTATCGCGTACGGTGTCTCGCCGAGTGCCGAATCTCGAGTTGGCAAATCGACGAGATGCGCTACGTTACATTTATAAATATTTATAAATTATATATATATATATATATATATATATATATATATATGTATGTGTATATATATATATATATATATATATATATATAATTTATAAATATAAAAATTGTAAATAAAACAAAATAAATATTTATTAACATAAAAATTATTTGTTATCGTAATACTATTTTTATTAATTAAGGAAGGAAAGGATTTTTAGGAGTCAGAGGAGCAGCTACGCATAAATAAAATATATTACCTATATGTATATTAATTGTTATTTTATTTCAAAGTAAATTAAAAGAAGTACGTATAATAAAAAAGTTATTTCGGATAATAATAAATTTGAATTCCCGTGATTTTTTTTTCTTCTCCAGCTCCGCCTCTGCCTCTTCCTCTACCTCCACCTCTTCCTCTGCCACTGCCTCTGCCTCTGCCTCTGCCTCTGCCTCTGCCTCTCCCTCGCATCGCGTTATATACCGCCCGCACCAACGAGCTTAACGTTTCAGGCTGTAACAAAAAATAAATATTTTAAGTAAAATGACATTTTCGTGTATATATATATATATATATATATATATATATATATATATATATATATATATACGTAAATAAATTTCATTATTAACACTTTGTCGAACGCTGTCACGTATGCGTCACATGTGATATGTGCGACTGTCATTGCAAAGTGTTAACATTATTAATAATGATAAGAAATTATCCCATTATTTTAACACTTACGTTTAATACGATCGGCTCAGTCGCCATCGGAGCCGTTACTGTCGTCGGCATCGTCGCCGTGGCCATGGGCGCCGTTACGACCGCCGGGGTCGTCGTCGTTGACGTCGTGGCTCTAGGGGCCGTCGCTGCCGTCGTCGGCATCGTGATCGTGAGGGCCGTCACGGGCCTCGGGGTCGTCGTTGCTGTCGTCGGCATCGTGGCCGTAGGAGCCGTCGCGGTCGTCGTCGGCATCGTGGCCGTGGGGGCCGTCACGGTCATCGGGGTCATCGTTGCTGTCGTCGGCATCGTGGCCGTAGGAGCCGTCGCGGCCGTTGTCGGCATCGTGATCGTGGGGTCCGTCACGGCCACCGAGATCGTCGTTGCTGTCGTCGGCATCGTGGCCGTAGAAGCCGTCGCGGCCGTCGTCGGCGTCGAGACCGCTGCCATTGCACCGTACTTTTACTTGCTGAAACAGATGACATATAATTAAGCGTTTAAATGTTTACATTGTTGTGGAATTACGGCCGAAATCACGGGACGTGATAACACTGCATTCCACGACAATGTAAATATCGTTATTTTCGGTTATGATACTCACAGAATCGCTCGTCGCCCACCGCACGTCGTCCTCGCACCGCAACGAAAGAAAGAAGAAGGAACGTCGCGTCGCGTATCGTGATCGACTGTACGCGCATGATTGCCGGTATCCTAACGCGCGCACGTGCGCGCGCTCCATGAGATCGATAGATCACAAATATATCAATAATTTTTATTGCTATATGTTGTAAATATATGATAAATATACAATGATGTTGAAAACAATCTCCAGTCCCGTACAACTTCCTTACTTTCCACTAACATATCCGTATATAAGAAAAATTTTCTACGCGATTAGATGACATATACATTTCAACAATCCGATAGAAGCAGCAGCATGTAATCTTGAAAATCTTCTTTAATTAAGAATTGTTAAATGCATGATACTAATTGTAAGAACCATTTTACTTTCGAACGTGTAAAAAAGTAGTCTTTATTCAGGATTTTCTCCAGGAAAAACTCCGCAACGTATCGATTTGCAACTTGGCACGTTTATTACATTACGGACGTGCAAAGGTAAAATTAAAAAGTAAACATTTTATGTGTAAACTGTAACACATTATAGATATTATATTAATCCGTATCGATCTTCAATGCGATATATAAATCCCTATTTCACTGATTTCACATATGGTATATGTTATTCATAAATATTAAGTCTATTTATTTGCCTCTGATATTTTGCCATCACGTTAAAAGTAAATGTGAAGAGAGAGCAGAGATAAAAAGAGATTACAATTAATACAACAGTTTTCTGTTGGACGCAACAGTATACTGTTTGCAAACATTTTTTACCAGCCAGCCGTATCAATGGCTTCGGAGCAATTGCATCTCAAGCGTCGTCTACAGTGGCAGCAGGAGTATACAGTAAGACGTAAGCGGTAAGTCATTGACTAATCAGATTTTTACAATTAAAGAATAATCGACTGTGGTTGGTCAATAGCTTACTGCTTACGTCTTACTGCATACTCCTGCTGCCATTGTAGACGACGCTTCAGGCGTACACGAAACGTTCCCGCTCCAGTAGGAGTAGGCGGAGCCTTTTTTTACGGAGCCTATCCGTTCCCGACCGCTCCAGTGGACCGAAGAACGAAGTTACATGTTACGCCATTTGTGCTTTTTATATACACATACGTAGACAACCCATAAAATAAGAATGTAATACCACGATCTAGTTCTAGCACTAACAATAAGTGTACTATGTTAAACGTTATTATATATAAAATTAAGTACAAGAAAGTTAATAATTTCATATCTCTTAATCAAAAAATCGTGCACCAACTTTTGTACAGCAGCAAACTTTTGCGCAAATTAGTTAACACCATGAGAAAAATGGAATTTATTTAACAATATAACTATTGAGAAAAAGCTTTAGAAAGAAAAAAGTAATGATACTTACCGTCTTGCCAAACGTGAAACAAAAAAGGCTTCTCAACTTATGTCATTTATGTAACTTGTATAATTATGTAATGTTATATATATATATATATATAAACTATGGAAAAGTTAATGTTTTTTAAACTTGTGGGAATAACGAAAAAATATTATAGGAGGACTATGGACAGATTAGGTTTCAAATAAATAATACCACAATACCTGGCTTGGCCAATAAATGTGCATACGTTATTGTTATATACATGTCGTATACATTCGACAAGAAATGGCAAAAATAATCTTTAATATATAGCTGTTATTCGCAAATCCAGGTAGTAGCTTCATTTGAAATAACTTGTAAAATATTTTTTAATATAAATAATGTTACAGAAAAGTGTTTTTTTTATTTTTGCAATACTTTTCACAATTTTTTAAATGTTATTTGATGTAAAACATAATATTACATTAAATTATTGTACGTTTCAGATTCTATTCTATGACTTATGGTATGTACTCTCTTGTTTATACTATGAGCAATTCTGTCGAGAACAAGTTACGACAGTCTGTACTTAAGCCTTTACTATATGTAACGTTAAACGTATATTGAAATCTGAGGAAAATGTAATTCTGGTTGACACTTATGAGCATGACGCAAAGATCGCAATCACAGTCGAAATAATTGCATAAATCAAAGACTAGCACATCTTATCACGAGAAAATTTACAAGTAAATTTCCTGTTAAAAAATAAATTGTATATAAATTGTATTCATGGCATTTCTCTTCGTAGTGATGTATGAAAATCACTAATAATTTGTGATGTCATATGTTATATTGTATTCATGGCATTTCTCTTCGTGGTGATTTATGAAAATCACTGTAATAATTTGGGATGTCATATGTTATATGTTGCACGGTATTCGTTGCATTTTGCCCTGTGTAATTATGTTGAATACCGTGTGTCAACGTGTAATATAACAAAAATTAATGTATTTCCTTAAAGTATTTGTATCATTATTCGTATCTTTTAGAATGTCATTGGTAATAAGAAAATAGATATAATTTCTCAATTTCACAGCATGATCGCATTGCAACTTTTTGTTCTAGTGATAGATTTGCCAGTCTACTAGTTCTCCGTGATAGATTTGCTAGTCTATGAGATTTATACAATTACTTCAACTGTGATTGCGATCTTCCATGACACTGGGAAATTCATATTACTTTGTCTTATTACTGAAAAGTAATATTTGCGGTAACGTAGCATGATGTGCAAAATTCATACTCAACGTACACATTGTAGATGCAACATCACGTTACCATGCCGTCATATTACTTAACATAATGACATTAACAAGATACTAATTATAACAAAATATTCAAGGAAATATTTATGTATTTTAATTTGCCTATATAATATTAATCTTATATGTTCTACGTTACTTTTTTCTGTCACTTTAACTTTCTCGGCTTCTTATATCTTTTCCTTTAGTACTTTATATATTTTCTTTTTATTACTTTTACTTTTCATTACTTAGTTATACTTTTATACTTTTTATTTGTTCGACAAGTTTTTTAATTTTCTATTAGCTGTATTTATTGCTTTTACAGCACCATTATTATACCGTGTACGGGAATATATTTTAACCGTCATTAAGAATTTTAATGCTTGCATGCGATGATTGTAACACTTGTCATTAGTGTCAAACCATCCAGCATGCATTTTATTGGTTGCATACATACCCTCGTTTACAATTTTCTGAAGAACTTGTGTAGATGACCAGTGACGTTGCCATGTACTATTGAAAGCCATTAATTGCGTTTTGATGATCTCGTTAAAAAGGCTTGTTGGTCGAACTAATTTCGTGACTGTTGGAGCATCTTCGTCTGCGTTCGGATATTCACGATATTCAATATATTTTTCATTAGCCGTCGCATCATCCATTGGTGTTTTCGACATTGTTGTACGACAGTCATCACAATTATTTTTTTGGATACATCGTCGTGCCACATACCCTGCAAAAAATGTAACAGCATTTTCATCATAATTACCAAGTGTATTTTCATTTTCGATGTCCATATCACCCATTTCTTCCAGAATGTCTCTGATAAATAATTCTGGATAATCAGCATCAGCATCATCGTCATCAAGAAAAGGAACGTTTGCATTCATATTATTTTCAACCCTTTTAATTGTCTCATTCGGTTGATTAATAAGGGTCTCACTCTCCAGACATTGCACGTTGCCTCTGTCACTCGTCTGAATATAACCTGTGGAAAGAATATGTCTGAATGACAGTCGGACCATTCTTGCGGTTGGATTAGGATTGAATCCTCCGCGTTGCCGAAGTTTTGAAAAAAAATGTTCCACCGAATCTTGGTTACATAAACCTGTTGCAAGTTCAAATGCTTCATATTTACTTGCCAATTCCTGATACAGATTAAGAATAGCTTGTACTGTAATTACGAAACCTTTGAAGCAAGGAACTTTATTTATTGTATTGGGATTTTTAGACCATTCTGAAGACCACTGCACAAAGTCAGTTAATAGCTTTATAATGTCGGGATTTTTCTTTGACAATGGCCGTTTTCCACCGAATTTTATTTTAAGGCTGTACGAGTTGCAGGCATCAATTACGCTGTTCATACGCTCTGCAAATTCAGCTGTCGCTTTCCACGTATTTGAATTCAATTCATTTCCATCGCCGGCTGTTTTTATTGCAGCTGCAAATCTATGACTAAATAACTGAAAGGCTCTTTTAACATTCATTGCCTCAAAATTGTTCGGACGAATGTGTGCCTGTGTTATATGGGATAATAAATTTGAGCCTCCTTTTGTGGCATTATCGATACTCCAAGTCTTTACGAAATCGGAATATGATGCAATTATTTCTCCTTTGCAATATAATTTATCATGCGTTCTAAAATAACTCGCTAATCTTTTAACTAAGTGCGGGAAATCGTATGAAGCATTATATTTTTTATCATTGTAAAGAAAATATGGTTTGTGTGCTTCAACGCCGAGTTGACTATAAGCGGCTTGGTTATTCGTACCTTGATCGCACGTAACGAGTCGCACATCAGCACCCGTTTCATTCAACTTGTCTAAACATATTTTTAGTAACTCAACTATTTCAGTTGATTTCATGCACTTACCTGGAAGAAAATACGCAAGAGGTTGTCGCCACGGATGACGTGCATTCAAGCTATCTAGGCAAAATACGAAGACGCATTTAGCTCTTTCTTCTGTTCTACCTAGAGGTCCCAAATCTGTTAGACCTTCTACTTGGTCCAATTTCGAAGAATATTCTTCACGGCTCTTTATAGACATTTCATCCCATTTTAAAGCACACCCTCTTTCTTCCTCTGGTAATTGTGAAATTTTTTCTTTTAATTTGTGAAATATAATATCACAAAAGCCTGGTTTTACATCATATTCTTCTATCCATCTTCTAATTGTTCGCTGTCCAGGAAAATTACATCCAGCTTTCTTTAAGCGACAAAATGCTGATGCTGAATAATAGTACAGCTGTTTGGACAACATTTTTTGTTCCTCTGTATATTTTGTACGTGGCTTATGCAGTTGCAAATGAATCATGCTTTTTGCAACAGGATGCAGTTCTTGTTCATCTATTAATTTTTTTAATGTTTCTTTACTCTTCTTTAATGTTTGTTTAGTCGACTTCTTTAATGTTTCTTTGCTCTTCTTTAATGTTTGTTTAGTCTTCTTTAATGTTTCTTTAGTCTTCTTTTTACTTTTCGACATACGTTGCTGGAGAAATTTTTGGCGCCTTAATTGTTGTCGCAAATGTCGATTTTCCATCTTTAGATCTTTGATTATTTGTGCATCTTTATTATTTGTTTGCGTGCAATTATCTTGGCGTTGATCATTTGTGGGTGGCATAGGTGGCTCGAGATGCACCCATTCCATTATATTTTCCTCTTCCGCAGTTACATCAAAATTTAAATTAGCACGTTTATACGTACGCAATGCAGACTGTTCAGGCAATTGTACTTCCGTCACGTTTTCATTATTGAATGAAAATGCTGCTGTATAATTTGTCTGTACTTCTTGTCTAATTTCGACATTTTCACTGTTTGCGGAAGAGCCTGCAGACTGTTTAGGCACTTGTTCTTCTAATGTCATGTTTTCATTATCGAGTGAAAATGCTGCTGTATAATTTGTCTGCACTCTCTGTTCAATTTCAACATTTTCATTATTTGCGGAAGAGCCTGTGTCTTTGTATGGAATTGGTATAGCATTCCGTGTCAATCGTTTTTTTGTGGCGTTTGTAAAGCACGTAGCAGTAAAATGATCCTCGCACAATGATACCACTCGAAGGGTAGCGGGAGAAAATTTCTCCAACTTAGTATTTCCTGCAACAGAAATATAAGAAACTACATTAAAATTATGATTACACGTTGACTTAAAAAAAGTAACATTGCAATGCAATGTTATACTGAGTATTCGGTAAATCGCGCCCAATATTAACGATTATAATAAAAAGTAGAGTCGAAAAGTCTTATATCACTTTCTCGAACCTTGTTTAATGAGACAGTAATTATTATAACTGAAATAATGAACATCGCCTTTTTCTTTATAGTGATTTAATAGAAAAGTTGTTTGTTAACATTAAAAGTTAAATCGATTGAAAAGGGCTAAAACCAATGATCGAAAACATCGTGAAAATTATAATTGACCAAAACCAACAGTCAAAACGTTGTGACGATTACAATAAATAAAGATAGCCAGGTCGAGTAAAAATTTGTTATTGTTCATTAGTAGAAGTAATACAACATGTTATAAATTAGACAAAATTCGTGTTTAATAAGGTTGGATCATTCCCTTTTTAACGTAATATACTATGTTTTATCGCAAAAAACCCGAGGTTTTAATATCGACATATTTATAATTACGCGATACATACGCAGTATGTACCTACTTCCTTTGTCAGCATAACAATATATAAAAAAATAATATTTATTCTTCAACAACCTACCTGTATTACGTATCCATATTTCACATCTCGCATCCTTTTTCATTGGAAATCTAAATAGGCGCTTAGAAAGTCTCGTGTTCGTACAGTCTTTGTACATACACCTATCAGAAATACGAGTTACACGGCACTCACTCGACATTGTATTATTCTTAATATAAAATTATAAAATAAATATAAATATACTTAAAATATATCTCAAAACACTAATCTAAGAATAAATGTAAGAACACTTTTAAACAAAAAAGAGAAGTAAAAAAGAAAAGAAAAGAATGTCAAAACCGACACGATAAAACACACGCGCACGAACACGCAATGGTGTTTAAAGTTAATCACGTCGGATGAGACAGCGACACGCTGTCTATGTGTTACGAGAGAAGTACACCGAGCTTCAAAACCGACACGATAAAACACACGCTTAGTGCTCACGACCACGCAATGATGTTTACAGTTAATCGCGTCGGATGAGACAGCGGCACGCTGTCAACGTGTTATGAAGCACACTAATCTCGTTAAGAGATAAGATTATATCTCTCTGTACGAAATTACACAGAACCGTGCACGAATAGCGAAATATCAAACAATAATTCACAATTCTAACCACAAAACTCGTCGCGCTTACTGACTGTTCTCGCAGTCAATGAACCATTCGCCTATTATCGCGCTTCTTATGTTTCGCGTCAAACGGCCGAGAAACTATGGCCACGTTCCATAACGCGCATATGCGCGCATTTTCTATAGTAAACATTACGTAAACTATAGATAAATGCGCGCATATGCACGTTACGGAACGCAGGGTATGATTAAACGTTTATATAAATCCGACTATACCGCTCATAAAGCTAACTGAAAACTTTAAACGTGTTGATATCAATTAGTTATTTGAATCATTATTATATTAATATAAAAATTAACATTAATATTAAATGTTAATGAATTATCGTACATAATATTTAGTGCAAAAACTTTACTTTTATTTAATTGTAATCTAGCGCAAAAAGTATATAGAATGTTTATGGAAAATTGTAACTGTACAGGTTTTCAAAATGCAGCACTTCCTTTAAGTGCAAAAAAATGTAGTTTACACATTTCTCAAGTACACATGTATAAACTGTAAGATCGATAGGGCTTCTTGCAGTCAATTAATTGTTTATAATACTATGTTAATAACTGCAAAATCTGTACACCAAGAAGGAGTGGCACCCGTTTGACCACGTTAATATTGACCACGGTCCCGATTGACCACGTTGAAATTGACCACGTTGCGATTGACCACGTTGATATTGACCACGTTGTGATTGACCACGGTCCCGATTGACCACCGTCCCGATTGACCACGGTCTCGATTGACCACGGTCCCGATTGACCACGGTCCCTATTGACCACCGTCCCGATTGACCACGGTCCCGATTGACCACCGTCCCAATTGACCACGGTCCCGATTGACCACGGTCTCAATTGACCACGGTCCCGATTGACCACCGTCCCGATTGACCACGGTCCCGATTGACCACCGTTCCGATTGACCACGGTCCCGATTGACCACGTTGAAATTGACCACGTTGCGATTGACCACGTTGATATTGACCACGTTGTGATTGACCATGGTCCCGATTGACCACGGTCCCGATTGACCACCATCCCGATTGACCACCGTCCCGATTGACCACGGTCCCGATTGACCACCGTCCCAATTGACCACGGTCCCGATTGACCACGGTCCCGATTGACCATCGTTCCGATTGACCACGGTCTCCATTGATCCTATATAATATATCAGAATCCGAGTACGCGTTAAGGAAAACGAAATCCCGACGTCTTCCACGAGGAGAAGTCGGCTCAATTGGTTATCTGACACCTAGTAAACACTGTAGTCAGGTCGGCGTCAATGTAGCGTCGACGATAGGAGAATTCGGCACGCAGACGTCTTCTTCAAGACGAAGTATAATGTACGCGTTGACAGACACCTAGTACACGCTAAAATGGGGTCGGCGTCAAACCCACTATTCGGGAAAGCGAAATTAGTACGTAGACACCTTCCCCGAGAACAAGACCCAGAATCACGTCTACCAGGTTCCTAGAGCCAGCCCTGTAAGGTCGGCGTCAACGGCCGACATCATAAAGTGCATCAAAACATCTTTCCCAGAGCATGTGTGGGCGGGGGGGCTTCGCCCCCCTGCACCCCCCCATTGTGTGAGTAAACCTAGAAGTGTGGCGGGGGGGGCTCCCGCCCCCCCCTGCACCCCCCTGTGCACTGGGCGGGTGGGTTGGGTTGACGGGTGGGCAGGGGGGGCTTCGCCCCCCCCCGCACCCCCCCCATGGACACGCCTTCGGCGTGCCCGGGTAGGAGATGTATTTCGCTTTATGCGTGAGCGGGGGGGGCTTTGCCCCCCCCCTGCACCCCCCCATGCACGTGAGCCTCACTTTATAAATTATTCGAGATCGTGGTCAATCGGGACCGTGGTTCAATCGAAACCGTGGTCTATCACAACATGGTTAATATCAACGTGGTCAATCGCAACGTGGTCAATTTTAACGTGGTCAATCGGGACGGTGGTCAATCGGGACCGTGGTCAATCGAGACCGTGGTCAATCGGGACCGTGGTCAATCGAGACCGTGGTCAATCGGGACCGTGGTCAATTGGGATGGTGGTCAATCGGGACCGTGGTCAATCGGGACGGTGATCAATAGGGACCGTGGTCAATCGGGACCGTGGTCAATCGGGACGGTGGTCAATCGGGACCGTGGTCAATCACAACGTGGTCAATCGCAACGTGGTCAATTGCAACATGGTTAATATCAACGTGGTCAATCGGGACCGTGGTCAATGTTAACGTGGTCAAACGGGACGCTCCCCCAAGAAGTAGTATTGAATTATTGCCATTTTTTTTAAATTTTTATATTATTATTTTTACAATATATAATGTATAACATGTGTAGTAAATTTAAAAAATCATATTTAAATTACACTTGTATCATTTTCTACATATCATTCTACATTCAAAGATAATAACCTCTGTAATAAATGAGTCGTTAACGAGTATATTCCATTATAATCCTTTGCATACTACACGCCTCTGTATTACATTCCCTTAATATATGTATTAATACGAAGTGCTAGGTCTCTTTTAAAACTTGCATTGAGAGCAATGGATACGTATTTCCAAACAAAAATTTGAATATTTTATTTTAACATCGTGGAATACAAAATCTGTTAATTCATGGCTTACAATTAGCAGTAACGATGTGCGTACTAACGCAGATGCAATAAATTCACAGAATTACACATAATTCAATGAAATAATGCGTTCGAGAGTATTAAACGCTCTACTGTTATTATATTACTGTTATCGAATATTTTGCAATAAATTTCAACATGCAGTGGTGGAATTATGCATCCAACTCCGACTGCAGTCTATTTGATGCTACAAATACTACTACGTTCTTTTTCTCATTTTTTCTTCACTGAAAGAAAGAAGAAGAGGAATGCTTCAAAGCATTTGTAGTGTTAAGTGGTCCGCAGTTTCCGACATAAGTAAAAAGTTAAGCACAAATGGCGTAGCATGTAACTTCGTTCTTCGGTTCATTGGAGCGGTCGGGAACGGATAGGCTCCGTAAAAAAAGGCTCCGCCTACTGTAGCGAGAGCGTTTCGTGTACGTCGAGATGCAATTGCTTCGAAGCCATTGATACGGCTGCCATGGCTGTAAGAATGTTTGCAAACAGTACTGTGTTGCGTCAACAGAAAACTGTTATTGTAATCTCTTTTTATCTCTGCTCTCTCTTCACATTTACTTTTAACGTGATGGCAAAATATCAGAGGCAAATAAATAGACTTAATATTTATGAATAACATATACCATATGTGAAATCAGTGAAATAGGGATTTATATATCGCATTGAAGATCGATACGGATTAATATAATATCTATAATGTGTTACAGTTTACACATAAAATGTTTACTTTTTAATTTTACCTTTGCACGTCCGTAATGTAATAAACGTGCCAAGTTGCAAATCGATACGTTGCGGAGTTTTTCCTGGAGAAAATCCTGAATAAAGACTACTTTTTTACACGTTCGAAAGTAAAATGGTTCTTACAATTAGTATCATGCATTTAACAATTCTTAATTAAAGAAGATTTTCAAGATTACATGCTGCTGCTTCTATCGGATTGTTGAAATGTATATGTCATCTAATCGCGTAGAAAATTTTTCTTATATACGGATATGTTAGTGGAAAGTAAGGAAGTTGTACGGGACTGGAGATTGTTTTCAACATCATTGTATATTTATCATATATTTACAACATATAGCAATAAAAATTATTGATATATTTGTGATCTATCGATCTCATGGAGCGCGCGCACGTGCGCGCGTTAGGATACCGGCAATCATGCGCGTACAGTCGATCACGATACGCGACGCGACGTTCCTTCTTCTTTCTTTCGTTGCGGTGCGAGGACGACGTGCGGTGGGCGACGAGCGATTCTGTGAGTATCATAACCGAAAATAACGATATTTACATTGTCGTGGAATGCAGTGTTATCACGTCCCGTGATTTCGGCCGTGATTCCACAACAATGTAAACATTTAAACGCTTAATTATATGTCATCTGTTTCAGCAAGTAAAAGTACGGTGCAATGGCAGCGGTCTCGACGCCGACGACGGCCGCGACGGCTTCTACGGCCACGATGCCGACGACAGCAACGACGATCTCGGTGGCCGTGACGGACCCCACGATCACGATGCCGACAACGGCCGCGACGGCTCCTACGGCCACGATGCCGACGACAGCAACGACGACCCCGATGACCGTGACGGCCCCCACGGCCACGATGCCGACGACGGCCGCGACGGCTCCTACGGCCACGATGCCGACGACAGCAACGACGACCCCGAGGCCCGTGACGGCCCTCACGATCACGATGCCGACGACGACCCCGGCGGTCGTAACGGCGCCCATGGCCACGGCGACGACGACGACGACCCCGGCGGTCGTAACGGCGCCCATGGCCACGGCGACGATGCCGACGACAGTAACGGCTCCGATGGCGACTGAGCCGATCGTATTAAACGTAAGTGTTAAAATAATGGGATAATTTCTTATCATTATTAATAATGTTAACACTTTGCAATGACAGTCGCACATATCACATGTGACGCATACGTGACAGCGTTCGACAAAGTGTTAATAATGAAATTTATTTACGTATATATATATATATATATATATATATATATATATATATATATATATACACGAAAATGTCATTTTACTTAAAATATTTATTTTTTGTTACAGCCTGAAACGTTAAGCTCGTTGGTGCGGGCGGTATATAACGCGATGCGAGGGAGAGGCAGAGGCAGAGGCAGAGGCAGAGGCAGAGGCAGTGGCAGAGGAAGAGGTGGAGGTAGAGGAAGAGGCAGAGGCGGAGCTGGAGAAGAAAAAAAAATCTCGGGAATTCAAATTTATTATTATCCGAAATAACTTTTTTATCATACGTACTTCTTTTAATTTACTTTGAAATAAAATAACAATTAATATACATATAGGTAATATATTTTATTTATGCGTAGCTGTTCCTCTGACTCCTAAAAATCCTTTCCTTCCTTAATTAATAAAAATAGTATTACGTTAACAAATAATTTTTATGTTAATAAATATTTATTTTGTTTTATTTACAATTTTTATATTTATAAATTATATATATATATATATATATATATATTTATAAATTATATATATATATATATATATATATATATATATAATTTATAAATATTTATAAATGTAACGTAGCGCATCTCGTCGATTTGCCAACTCGAGATTCGGCACTCGGCGAGACACCGTACGCGATACCCGAAATGCGTGGCAACGTCGCATAGCCGGCGAAGCAGCTACGTCATAGACGGAGACAACCGAGACAGTAAATCGTATGTCTGTCCTTCTCTCCTCGCTCGAAGCTTGCCGAGCGGCGAGCGCCGGGGCCGGCCGAGCGCGGCCGCCGCGGCCGCAGCATATCCCCTCTAACTGGCTATTTCGGACACGAACCATTAGCACGGACGCAAACCATTTGCGGTTACCGAGCGAAACGACGTAGTTGAGTTGCACTTTCTCAGGCGGCGCGTCGGAAAATGCGACACAGAAAAATTGACGAAAAATGCCGGGATGGCCTCTCTCAGGTTTCTCTCTGACGCGAGTTAGAGATTACCAGGCGAGAGAGAGATATGGCAATGCAGTCACCGGCGACATCAAGAGTAAACAATAACTTATGGTCGGGTTTCAGATAGCCGATTAGCGCTATAAGTGAGTTAATAAGTGAGTTTGCGGGAGAACATGACGCTTTTGACCGTTGGGTGAGGCAATTTAACCTCGTGCGACAAACGTATTCGTTAGATGACAATGCTGCGCGAATGCTGATTGGCTTAAGGTTGAAGGACCAAGCGTTGAAATGGTTCCGTTCTAAACCAGAGCATCTAGAGACTCTGATTGAAAATCTATTAGAGCAGATGCGTGAATTATTCGATGTCCGGCCAGCTAAAGTCGAGTTGCGGCGACAGTTCGAGAATTAGCGAGAATGGAAGAGCGACGAAACATTCGGCACGTACTTTTACGACAAAGTGATTCTGGCAGGACGAGTACCGGTGAGTGAAGACGAGCTCTGGTAGATTATTTGATCGACGGGATTCCTGACAGACTTCTTCAAAATCAAGCCCGAATGCAACGGTTCGAGAAAAAAGATATGTTGTTGAGAGCGTTCGAGAATATTAAGTTATGGCCCGATAACAAAGGGAAGCACGGACGCGATAGCAATATGTTGTCGCATCCGACAAGTCCAAACAAGGGAAGCCTGGAGTTCCACGGAAGGACGAGAATAAAGCAGAGGGGATGCGGTGTTACAACTGCAATCAGACAGGGCATCGAATGAAGGAGTGTACCAAGCCCAAGAGGGATCGAGGTTCCTGTGAGAATCTACATGGGCAGTGTGAGAATCTACATGGGCAATACGTAAATAATAATCAATATCGAGTCGAAATCGATTTATTCTGAGTCGAAAAGTCATCGAAAGTTGTGCCATAAATCATTCGAAATCGATGAATATTTTAATTACTTTTCGATATATTAAAATGTTCCTCAATTTATGTGCTTTCAAAATATACAGAATAAGATTTTTGTGCTCATCCACTTCGGCGGACAAACCTTCCTGAAAGTGAGCACCACTTTTATACATCATAAAACAAATATATCCCTCAAGTATTATAGTCGCGCAATTGTAGCGTGACCCGAGTGGAAATTGAACTAGGTCTGATTAGAGGCCTAGATAATCAGAGAAGCGACATTGAGGGCACGCTTGCTGATTGGCTGACCGCGGCACCAATCAAAACCGAGGCTATCGGGCCCGCAGCTGATTCCGTGTGCACGAGTCGATTGACGTGTTCGGACGTTTTGCCCGGGAAATTTTTCTGCGACTGATACTGTCTGCATTAATTGTGTGCTAGCCGTATTGTCCACGTACGTGAGGCAGGAGGCAAAATAATATAAGAAGAAGAAGAAGATTCCGTGTGCACGTGTGCAAAGTAACGTGTTACATCGAGGTTAGGTGAGTGAAAAAGATTAATATATTTTTAATATTATTAAGAAAAGAATTGTAGACATTCGTGAAGTTTTTGGGACATCGTAAATATATGCATTTTGTGTGGAAGAGAGTTATATCATACAATAATAAGTAATATTTCTGTTTACTTGTAACTAAATTGAGAGAGAATGTGATCATATTTTTAAATATTTTTATAAACTTATTACATTCGTCGTCTTTACAGAAATCAAGAGTTTGAATAAAGAATAAAAATGGTAAAAGTGTGTGAGGTGTTTGGTTGTACAACAACCGAAAAAGAAAGGCTATTTATGCATAAATTTCCTAAGAATGTGGAACATCGAAATGCGTGGGTAGCTTGGATTAACCGCCCCGGGTGGAGTCTGAAATGTAATAGCAGAGTTTGTGAGGTATTTTATAAGATTCATAAAATATTGAAACATGCCTTCAGATGTGTGTATGTTTATCATGTATTGTCTATTTCGTTGCAGTTGCACTTTGTTCCTGAGGACTATGTGGAGCACACAAGAGGAAATGGAAGTCTTCGAAGGCTGAAAACATCTGCTATTCCCTCATTGCAAATAGAGGAAATTCAAGATAGAGAAAATCATTATAATCCAAAAACTATACGAAGATTTCGACAAACCGCACGTTTGAAAGATATAACAAATATCCCTATTATAGGTAAAGAAAAAGAGAATGAGCATGCATACTGCTTAAAAATATTAACTTGTGATGAAGTAAGTATTCTCTTGATTTTATCATTTTTGTGCCAAAATATCATATGTGCTGCGTTCCGATATTTACTGCCAGTACTGAAAATCTATAGTATACGTAACGGAAACTATAGATTTTCAGTACTGGCAGTGAGAATATTGGAACGCAGCCATAGTGTTTGTAAAAATAATTTCTTTCTGATAAATACATTCTCCCAGCAGGTACAGGACTGTTTAGAAGTAGGAAATACTCATAAAGGTGAGGAATTACAGCTGAGTATAAGATGTTTGAAAGATGAACATAGTGATGTCACACATGCAATGAAAACCATCGATAATGAATCTACATCTTGTTCAACGCCACCAACCAAACATCCATTGTTGACGAGTAGACTAACTGCATCATCGGCTTTATTGCAAGAGGACATGACGGTATCAGTGGCACAAAAAGATTCCGACAATGATTGCAATAATCAGGTAAAGGATTTTTCTTTTCTTTTCCAGGTTTGTTTGAAATTGTGGTCGACCTTTTGTATATATTTGTTTATGCATTCTTTTTTAGTTGGATGCAACCACTGCTGATATACTGGACAGCGAAAACCAAGAAACTTTGCAAACAAAAGAAGCGTTATTAAAAGAACTTGAAGAAAAGAATAATATAATAGAAAGTCTAAAAAAACAAATTGCTGCAACGGATCTCAGTTTGCAAAATATTACAAAACTGTATAAAGTGACAAAAAAAATTACTTCGATGAAAAGAAACGTTTGAAGAGACTACAAGAGTATTATTTTAAAAGCCATGCAGGTGTGTCCGCAACATTACGACCAGATCAGATTAGAGCTTTAAGTAGAAAGTCCACTAACGGTGTGAAATGGAGTCTTGCAACTATAACAGATGCTTTGGAATTTAAGTTTAAATGGGGAATTCATGGTTATGAGACTTTTGTGAAACGTGTTCCGATTTATCCTACTGCACGAACTTTGCAGAGAAAGTTGCAACATATACAATTTGATAGTAATATTCTAGAGGAGATATTTCATATGCTGCAATGTGAAATGACAAAATTACAACCTCACGAAAAAGACTGTGTAATAGTAATGGATGAGATGGCCATCAAGGATGAGGAGGTGTTTGATCCAAGTAGTAAACAGTTTATTGGGTCTTGTACTTTTCCTACGCATTCCGGGATAACCAATAAGGTTTTAGTATTTCTACTGGCAGGCTTAACAACTCGTTGGAAATACACCGTGGCCTATTACTTTACTAAATCCACTGACTTAAAATATAAGGAAAGCAAAGTAAATGCAACTGGTTCAGCATTGAAGAATATTGTTCTAAACATTATTGAGAAATCAGAAAGCATTGGTTTACAAGTTCATGCAATAATCAGTGATATGGGTACGGATAATAGAGCTATGTGGAATGCTTTTGAAGTCGGTTGCTCAAGACATCATGTCAATGTTTCTGTTCAACATCCAATTAGGGCAGAAGATAAACTGTTTTTTATTCCAGACCCTGTTCACGTTTTTAAAAATATTGTTTGTATGCTAAATAGCAATAAAGTTATTACTTTGCCCCATGACATTTGTCAATCTGAAAATCTTAGCTATCTACAAGTTCACTTGCAACATTTGGATAGACTTCTAAACCTTGAGAACAATTTTGAACTAAAGATTGCCTTTAGACTTATTGAAACTTACTTGCACTGTCAAGATCAGTATAAGAAAATGAAAGTTTCAACAGCACGATCAGTTTTTAATAAAAGAACTGAAGCCGGATTGAAAATGTTAGCCAAAAGAACTGCTGATTCTGCTATTGAAACTACAGCATTTTTTATTAATCTCGTTAGCCAATGGTTTGCTCTCATGACAAACAGAAACAGATCTTTAGGTCTTAGTAAAAATAATATTGAAAATTATAACGAAGCAATATATCACCTTAAAAAGACTCGTACTATTTTCCAAAACATGAGTATTGGGGTAAAAGGACAGTGGAAACCAGTGCAGACTGGTGTCATTATGGCCACTGAGAGCATTCTGCAACTACAAGATTTTCTTCTTAACAAACGGGGTTACAAATTTGTTCTGACCGGCCGCTTCACACAGGATTGCTTAGAAAATTTATTTTTGCTGCTCCGTTTTAAATTGCCTACCCCGAATGCTTTGCAAGTGAAGCAAAATTTGAAACTCATTACTATGACACAAATTTCCTCTTGCTCCAAAGTAACCAGTTATGACACTGACATTTCAGTGGATGAGCTCGAAAGTATTAATATAAATTTCTTAGACGTGTCAAAACAATTGGCAACTGAAAAATGCCAAGACAAGGAGGTTGAAACATTCATGGAAGCTTCAGCTATTCATGTACCAGAACTGACAGATGTTCATTTAAACTTGTTAGATAAGTGGGAATGGCCAATCATATATGATATCGCTGGAGCTGTGATACGTAGCAGTAAGAAAGTGTGCAATACTTGTGATGTATGTTTTAATGCTGTATTATGGCAAGGTCCTAATAATCATCCATATGGATTTGTTATTGATTTACATGATTATAAGGATGGTAAATTATATAAAGTGTCTGACGATTGTTTCAAAGCTATTATGAAAGCAGAAATAACGTTTCGACAACTTAGAGACACTCTAAAAACAGTAACTTATATAAACATCATAAACTTTATGGTTGAGAAACTGCAATACGTGTGGGATGGAACATATATTCCATCTTGCCATAACATCGGTCACAAAATCCTGACTAGATTTTTTTACAATGAGATTAAGAATGTATTGTTTGAAACAAAAGGAGCAGTATTCCCAAGAAAAAAAAGCATATACAATAGCAAGACTATGGCTATGCATGCTATAATTTAATGAAAGAAAGCCTCTGATACAATAGTGCGATTTACAAGAACATAGTCGATCTCCAATCAACATAGTTTAAGTTGAGAAAGTAATTTTTTTTGCAACATTAAAGAAATTTTTTTTATTGAACAGTAACAGCATTAATTTCTTAAAAATGTTTTATGTTACAAATATGTTAATATGTGCAATTGTTTTGTATAAGATCTTTAGATTTAGGTTGTTGTGTATGTAAGTAGGTTCGGAAGGATCAACGCTCAAGTAATCACAAGACGTCTTTATTCAGAGCGAGAATGTTATGGCGGTGTAATGCGTTCGCCAGTTTGCAATCGACTCACTTCCCGTGTCCTCTAACGTCTCTGCGCCACTTACATATATGCCTCGAATCGACCTTCACGCTCGGCGACTATATCGATAGTATCGCATATCACAACATATTAGCGCGGCAACTTAACCCTACATAACATAGGTATTAACATTTTTTGTTAATTTTACTTTATAGTTTTCATAAAATTTATTTAAATGTTGAAGATATGCAATGCAATATGCTCATAAGGCGTTTGTTTAGGCTCTCTACTTCTCATGATGAGAAAAAAAATTTTTTTTCTTTACACTTACTGTGGTCATATGTAACTATATATGTATCTATATCATATGTATTTATATCGTGCAATTTTATTTTCTCTTATAAGCTCAAAGTTCAGTATTACCATTATAATTTTGTACGAATATATATGTTATGCATTTATGTTATGACAAGGCTCGAATAAAAAAGTAAACACATTATGTATGATTGCCATTTATTTTAAAGACCTATTTCGTAAACATGATTATAAAACTCGTAATCAGAAAAATATTACAAATAATATGACACAATGAACACAAGTGTTTAGGTCTATTTCCTTGTTGTACACTTCTTGGAATTACATTTAGTAGTAGTAAACTGTAACTTGCGCAATGCCTTCTCCATTTTGGCAATCTCACTGACCATCTTACATAACTGCTGCAGGCCTAAGTCACGTTCAACTCTCAGGTCTTGAATAACTTGTGATGCTTTGCTACACTGCAATTTCAGTTCCTCAATTGTATAACATTCTGTTTTGGAAAGTAGAAAAGGGATTGAATGTCTCTCTTCAATAGCACGAATCTGTAACATACGTTATAACACAAATGAAAATTTTAATTGACATTTTATACAATTGTAAGCACTTGAGACATTGGGTACGTTCAGGAAATAACGGTTGCACAACAGCTGAGTAACTGGTCAATGTAATTGGTCTAAATTTAAAGATCTAATAGTACAGGCCAATAATCATTGACCGCTCACTGATCGCTTTGTTTTCCAAAAGCGGCTATTAATACTGACCTTTTCAGAATATTCATTTGATACTTGAACAGAAGTAGTATCAGTCTCGTTACATTGTTTTTCCATTTTTATTTAATGAACTGGTTCCTAGACAATGAACAAAACAAATGTCACATTATGATAATAACATTACTTACTTTATCATTTCAATAAGATATAAGTAAAAGTACTAGAGTAGGCATCAGCGAAATAAATCATTTTTATTTCTTACTCTTACTTCAGTACGCTTGTAAGAGTAAGAGCTGAAGTTGGACTAAGAAATAAAAATAATTTATTTTGCTTACACCTTTATTTTAGCTTTATTTTACACTTACTTCTTACTTCTTACGCCTACTCTTACTTTTTACTCCGCGTATTGCAGACGACGCTTCAGAGGTTAGTTTTTTCACAAGCGATCAGCTGCGGGCCCGATGGGAACCATGGTGGGGGTATAGGACTCTAGGTGGGGGTAGAGTTGTTGCTTCTCTGATTATCTAGGCCTCTAGGTCTGATTTGAAAGATAGTGACTATATAGGTAGTATAGGTTAGAATAAAATTTTAAAGTCAGCCAGAGCTTGTCACTAGATAATCAGTTATTTGTGATCTAGCTGTTGTCTAGTCATTACATATGAGATACGATGATAGATGGCGCTGCATTGTTGTGCAAATCTAATAAAGCTATCATCTCGTCACTAGCATTTTCAAATTAATTAGCAAATACGAACTGAGGTTATGTTATTCCATAAAAATCTCTTTAGTAACTATCTAATAGTAGCATAATCAATATAAGTTATTAATAACTGTAGCTATATTTCTACTTCTATCTAATATACATCTATAACCATTAGGTAAGAAAAAGAAGAAAAATATAAAAATGTAAGAATTTCCAAAGAACGCTGCGTTACGTTAATTATTAATTAAATATTAATAATTTCTGACAATTTTAACGACTACTTAGTAAATTTACTACATGTATATTACATCAGATAGGTTTCCTCTCTGGTTAGATGGAAGTGGAAATGTGGGTGCGGTTATTGATAACTTGTGTTGATTGTGCTGCTATTATAGATATAGTTACTAGAGATTTTTGTGGAATGATATAACCTCAATTCTTGTTCGCCGATTAATTTATATATCTAATAACAAGCTCTTTCTGACTGAAATGCTAATTATTTAGTATGTTTTATAAAATTTAATTTCATTTATATAAAAAATAATATAAATCCGTTAGTTATAACATATATAGAGCTTTACTGGCGTTACAACCGAATTAATATGTAATTTTGGTATCCGACGAAACACTATCGGGTCCGTGTTTATCTTTGATTGGAATACCCTTTAGTTGATCGAAAGTCATTTGACTCATACTGTTACAATTAATTAGATGCACATTTAAATCGCTGTCTATAGTATTGACCGATCAGATCGGTAAAGATTTCCAGTTACCATCCGTAACGTCAATTCCAAATGTCGGGTCATATATTTGTGTCATAAGATCAGGATTTTTGTATAGTTTTGTAGGAACGACATGCCCTTTCGGGGTGTTCATTTGCACGGATATTTCGTCAGCAACGGTAGTCGCGTCGGCTAAAGCTATTTCTCTTTTTACAACGTTGGACAATGTTTCCTGCGTCGAATCGTCGGTCATTAATAATCTTTCTCCAATATCCACAATAGATAATCGAGAATTTCTCCGGCCGTGACAATATTGTTCGTAATTGATTCAACTGGATTTTTGAGATGAAATATATACATACGATTACGTAATGCTTTCTCGTCGTACATCCACACTTTTTTATTCGTCGTTATAATAACGGCAGCTCCGTTCAAATGTTCAACCAAATGTTTGTTTTTTCGATTGATAACAATCTTTTCTCCACCGAGCAACAATTTGACGTCCTCGATGTTTGTCATATGAATACTAGGTTCTTCCCATATTATTAACGATTTTCTATATATATTTTCCAACCAATGAACGTTTGTCCCGCCGTCATGTTGAATATAACCAGGAGAGAATGGCAATGCGAGAGCTTGCGCTAGTAAACTCTTACCACAATTACTTTCCCCATAAAAACATATGGTTCGACGCTTCGGTATGTCTCTGGCGATAATTTTAAATATAAATTCAACGTCTTTCTCTGTAAATTTATATATTTTGTGAAGCGTGTTTCTTCCAATGTTCTGGTGACGAAAACAGTCATAAATGTCCAACAATACCCTCCAATCGTTATCTGCGAATAGTTTTTCCGTTTCCAAAAATTTTTCCAATTTCAAAATTTCGCTCTGGCGTCTAGTAAGAAGTCCTTTGTCGACAAGAAGGTTATGCTCTTCGTCGTGATACTGTTCTTTATGTCCATAACACTCCAGAAATATTCTGTAAGCTGAAACGTCTCAAATAAACCAGATACCCCTAAGTATCCCACACGGAACATAACATCCATTAGACGCGGCTACCATGCGCCAGTACTTTCTCGTAATAAAAAAATATCACGCGCTAGTATAAGGGACGAGCATGTGAGAGGCCTGACTGCGATAATTCTTTGCTGCAGATTATCTGAAGTGATACCTCTGGTATCACATAGCAGGGGTCTGTGAGGCAATTTTTGATAATTTGTTGCGGATACACAACTTATAAATAATTATCTAATTTCTTGTAAGCTTTATAAACAAGACGTATATCCATAAACAATCTATAAAACGTTTAGTTAACATATTTTAATTATCCACCAAAGCTCCATTAAACATCTATGGTTAATCTATACAACGTCTAAAAGACATCTATCGATACGTCTAATGGAGGTCGAATGGAGGTGTGAAATACTGAACTATGGATGCGTAGTAGACGTCCTTGATGATTTTTGTTCTGTGTGGGTAGTAGTAAAACGTTACAACACATCTACGTGTTTCTTTCTTTATAGATATAAAACGTCTACTACTAACCACTTTTCGACTTCCCTGAGCTGCTACCCACACCGTCTGTTTCCGTCTTCACCTCCATAGTGCTCGACCACTGAAATCGCAGTAGTATGATTGAAAATCTGTGTGCAGCGATCGAGACTTTGTGGTAAATGTGCAAATTAATATTAAAAATAATGGAGTGTGATGTGGCATAATTTTGTGACACCATAATTTTTATGCCAAAGGTTTCCACAGTATGGAGGTGGTGGAAGGTTTCGGTCTGAGGCTCACGCGGAAAATAGTAGATTATAATGACAAGAAGTCTACCAGGTATAAAACCTACATATCCGGAATTGCCTTCAGATAGTCGTAGCTTATTAAAAACTCCCAGAAAAATTAATGTACAAGACGTAAGACCAGGACAGTATTATCATTTAAGTAACGCTTTAAGTAACTGTGTCTTTCGCGAAAAATATGAATTAAATATACCTTTTAAAACAGTAGAGGAGTTTATAAATTTCAATGATTTATTGCAAAACAATAATGATTGTCTGCGTGATTTTGTAAGTATAATGTAAATGTCAATTAAATATGGTTCTGTTTTTATTGTTAACACTGATTAATACCATTTGCATTGTATCAGGTCCGGTCGTTATATGTTTTGATTGATCGACGTAGAAATCATATTAAAACAATTATGAACATATTAAAAAAATACATGACCCGAGATGTCGCTTTAAAATATACAGCACAAAAACAATGTGCTGATAAATTAGTGCTCAAGGAATTGTCTTTTTGTAAATCGATAATAGGTAAAATATTTCAGTATATCCGTTATTAGCATATATATTAATATTTTTTTAACTTTCTTAGAATTAGCAATGCACAAACTCATCAATGAAAATAATCAGTCACTAACGGAAAAGGAAATTCTGAGTGGTATTGGTTACTGCTTAACAAACGCGAAAGACTGGGACGGACATCGCGCAAAGAGGAACAAAGCACAAAACCTAGAGTAAAATTTGTAGGCTAGGCTATATAATAAGTAGGTAATATAAAGTGTGTTAATATGAAGTGTTTAATTTTAATATGACAATTCGTTTTGTTTTGCTGACGAGAAATAAAAGTATTTTCTTTTTTGGGATAAACGAGTAAAATTATTATTAAAACATCCTTCGAAAATCCTTTGAATAAAATATGGATTCCAGGGAATATTTTAGGGAAAAATTTTAGATTCAAGCCTGGGCTAGACTGGATTACAAAAATAATTATGGTATAACAAACCAAGCAAATATGTAGGAAAATTATAGGTCCCAGCTAGATTCCAGATAATTTTTTTGAACAAATTCTGGGCGCAATCTTGGGCCGACCTGGATTCAATAATAGGGCCTATATGATTTAGGCGTTTCAAACTTTACACAGGCCCTAGCTATAGATTGTCCACCTGGGTCCCAGAAATATTTTTCAAAAAATATATGGGGCCCTGATTGTTTCCAGACAAAATTTCTACCTGGGGTACTCTAGAAAATATTATAACGAAACGATCGACTTGTTTTCTTAAACTTACGTCATTGGCCCGAATGATAAAAAAGCAATATTTTATCGTGTCGATAAGAATAAGAAAGGCGAAAGAGAGAGTTTGAAAAAGGTTGATTCGTATTGTACTGCTTTGTAATAAATGTCAGTAACTAAAACTAACATTTAGAATATGCGTTGGTTATAAATTGTTTCTACGTATCATCAAAATATGTTTCACATATAAAATGCACCTTATTTTACGATAAAAGACGATATAAGTTTATTTAAAATAAAAAAAGTTATAAAAATAATTGTTATATTATTAATAAATGATCGCTTGATATAAAAACATACGAAAAATAATAATTAATAATAAAGAGCGAATTTTCAACGATCGATACCCTCTCGCGAGGTGAGCAATCGCAAAAACGGTTATATTCTTCTACACTGAGGGAAAAATATTGTAGAATCAACAAAACATTTTTGTTGATTTTTCAATTTATTGATCCAATTATTTATTTTATTGAATTAAGTACACGTCTATTATTTGAACAAAAT
Source organism: Temnothorax rugatulus (assembly GCA_035220575.1). NCBI lineage: Eukaryota > Metazoa > Arthropoda > Insecta > Hymenoptera > Formicidae > Temnothorax > Temnothorax rugatulus. The sequence continues at coordinate 26,894 of JASTWL010000989.1, forward strand.
GAAATAATTGAATTCTGAAAATGATATCATACAAAATCATTTTTTTTTTTAAGTTAATAATCAATTTTGTTAACTTAATAAAATAATTTTGTTGAACCAAGAACATTAACGTTTTTAAAAATAGTAAATTTATTCAAAGAAATATTTAGTTAATGTTATATTATGTATAATTGATAGTATAAAATATTTAGTTAAAAAAAAAACAAATGTTTATAAAGGAAAAACCAATAAAAAGTTTCATTAAATTAATGACATATAATTGCAGTTTCAAGAAATTGTGAATTTGTTCTATTAATAAAATCACATTGTTTAATTATTGAAAGCTATGGTGTTATTTTTAAAAAATATTAATTTGATAGAACATGTATATTACAATAATAAAATAGAATAATACAATATTCAATGAAATATTTAATTAAATTAATGGGAAAAAAGTTTTTTATATAACCTCATTAAATTAGTTTGTTTTTTAAATAATTCTTTCATACATTCAACTAAATTTTCATATTGAATTTGTCAATTGTAATGTAATATAACATTGTTTAAAAAAAATTCGTACATTAATCCGCATCAAAATCTGTGATTGTTACTTGTATTTAATAAAATAGTAGATTGTAATGATAATATTGCAATTAATCAAGTTATATTTAGTGTAGGTAACAAAATATACAATAACCTGAAATAAACATTTCATTAAATTAATAGTACACTTTATTGTTTTAATGAAGCAATAGATTAAAATTATTTAATGTACAATAAATATGTTAATTCAAATCACTAAGTACTTTACTGTACTTACTTAAAATAACAATGTAACTCCTTAATGAGAATGTCTAATCACTTATTTGTTGAAGAATTATACAATCGCAAAATTTGCAAAATAAGCTTTCTATAAGTTTCTGCAATCTTTGCAATATTTTTCTCAATAAATAAGTATAGTCAGAAATACTGAACAAATAACTGAAGCGTTATATATTATGTTGCTGGGATGAGTGGATAAAGGTGGTAATACACGAGATCTAGCTTTTGATCTGAACACTTTAATTACGCATGCTCGATGTACAAAGGAGAGAAGCGACCGTACGACTAAAATGGAAGAACGTAAGTGGGTGAAGTTATGGTTACAGTAGAGACTGTAACTGTAAGGGGCGCGATATGACGCCTGAGTCGCACGTTCCTGTCGGTAAATCTCAACAATATATAAAAAAAATACTGTGTAAAAATTTCAAAATAATATGTGCATTTTTTTATTTTGGTCTTACAGTCGGTCATTAACCTTATAAAGGAGTTACACATTGTGTTATATTAATTAAGTTCGTGAAGTACGATATTTAATTATTTCAACTAACATCTACATTTTATGTATATATTAAATAATTTTAATCCACTGCTTTATTAAAACAATGAAGTAAACTATTAATGAAATATTTGTTTCAATTTATTGCATATTTCATTACTTTTATTAAAAGTGGCCTCAATTATTTACAATTTTTTATTGTTACAATCTATTCTTTTGTTAATACAGATAAATCTACTATTGTTTCAAGTAAATATGCATGTAAAGTAAATGCTATATTTCTTTGAATTTATCAAATATATACGTCTAACTCACTGAAATATTTTGTAATGTGAACCACATGTTTTGTTGGAAATATCAAAGTACAATTAATTCAACGAAATACTTTTTTAAATTAACTGAATATTTCATTGAATGTATTACTTATGCCTTCCTTGAATCATTTGATAATTTTGATGTCGTACTTCGATACATCAACGAAAAACATTATTGTTTCAATCAAATATTTGATAATTTTCATAAATTATTTTGTTGAGTTCCACAAAATGTTCTACAATTTCAATTACATATGTAATTAAATAATCTCATATTTCATTGGATATAAAATATAGTGTTAATGCATTGAAATATTTGATAATTTTAATCTGATGTTTTATTGCAACAATAACATGTACAATTATCTGAACACAATATTTTTTTCAACTAATGACATATTTCATTTACTTTAAGAAATATAACTTTGATTTATAAAAATATTTCATAATTTCCGTCTGCTATTTTTTTGCCTCACCGAAACGTATTATTGTTTCTATGAAATATTTGTTTATTTTAACTTCATATTTCATTGAATTAACAAATTATTACTTTAACTTAACGAAGTATTTCTTCCATTCAATATCTGCATTTGTTGTATGAATAAAAGAAAAAAAAATTTGATATTATGAAGCATATATTTAGTCCATTTCATACAATATCTCTTTAAATTATCAAAAATTTTATTGATTATAACATTAATTATCTTCAACTTAACAAAATATTTTGTAGAAATATTTTGTTAAGCCAATCAAATTATCTGCTTGGCAACATACAATCTTCCGGTTTTATTAAATCAACAAAAGTTTTTTGGAAAGAAATAATTATTTCTCTCAGTGTACTAATAGTGGAATAATGATTTCATGTTATAGACGAAAACGAATTAGTCTGAATTACCCAATTTAGTAATCGAAAGTAATATTTTTTTAACACATAAAGTAAAGAGTATTTTTGCGCGCAAATGCAGTCATGACTTCTTTTTCTTGGCAATGGAAAAAGTTTTAGTTTCTTTCGATATATAGGATGCGTTTCCCGCTTTGCATCAAGTGTAGTGCGATCACATATAATATAGAGGTATTTACATTAACTATTATGCAAAAAATGTTATGCATGTACTATCTAATATGTACCTATATATTTGTGCCTAATAACATTTTTTTCGTCAATTTCTGCTTAGTAAAAAGCGTGTGTTTGTTCTAAGCAGAAATTGTACTACGAGAAAAATATTGACATAAAAAATCCAGCCCGAACGTATATTGGTACATTTTCTATTTACTTAAATGTTTATTTACTTTATTTATTAAAATAATTATTTCTGTAAGACTTTATTACCTATACAGAAAAGTATGCAACGTTTATATTTGATTTAAAAATAATTTAATGCAACAAATTATATGCATGCAAAGAATAAATTTAAATTTCCTCATAAATTGGTTTTAAGATAGGCATATCAATCGATCGTTGATATAAACATGAAATTCTGATGTATATATTCTTTAAAAAAATATTACTTCCTTTTAACGCAATTTTATATACACATTTATGCTTTACTCACCGCAGAAATCACATCAATCACCCCGATAGTATCTTTGTGTACTTATCTAAAAATGAAGAAACATATTAATTATGGTTAACAACCATATATGTATTACCTTAACAATTATGTCTATTTTATAAAACTATTACAGAGTGCTCGTAAGAATATAATTATTATATGTATTCATAATTATATAAATATATAAATATATCTATATATTAATGTTTCAAAATTTTGTAAAATTTCTCTTACACATGAAATATAAAATTTTCAAGTAACGAATTACATAGCAATGTCAGTATGACCTTGAAGAGTGTTGTCAAAGTTCCATAAAAATTATCTTTAACTTTTTAAATGGAAATCCCCATTTTTTATTGCATATTCATGTATACATAACACAGGCACACGAAAAAAAAAGGTCTTGTCCACCAGACGAGACAAACATTTCTATACGTTTTTGGGGTCGCTGAATCCGAATCCGGGGTCGGTTTGACTCGGTCAGATCGCATTTTATTCCTAACCTCAAAAAAGTGATGAAAGTTGAAACATTCATTGAAATGCCCAGAAAGGAAAGCGATTATATGTTTTCAGGGTCGCTGAGTCCAAATTCGGGGTTAGTTTGACTTGGCCAGGCCGCATTACATTCCTAACCTCAAAAAAGTGATTTAAAAAACCGAAAACTGTTCCCGATATAAATTTTTTGTATTCAGCGTTGGGTACATAAAACTTGTTAGTCATTTTTTGAGCATAACCATCAGTCTGCAGTATAAAATCCTGCTGCCTTGACAGATACTGTAACGATGACAACTGTCCCGAAAGGGGATGTGTAGAATGATTCGTTCTCAGGTTTGTTGAGGTAACGATGCCAGCGAAGGCGCGCTGCCTTGCAGGTGGGCGTGAAGGTGTGAGAATGAAGCCGTAGTGTGTCCGACGACGAGTTGACATAACCCTCGTCAATGTCGGAAAGCTCTCATACTTAGGCCTTGGGAGGTATGAGAGTTATCACGCCTGGGACGGTAGACTTACCTGCGGTCGGACCAGGATCCCTCACCCGCGGGTTTTTCTTAACACACATGGCACCTTCAAACAAAAAATTTTTAGTTTCTCCGTCGAAACATATACATGCAACAAGGAAACTGATGCTTTTTGCTACATATGTAACAAAAAATTTTTAGTTTGAAGGTGCCATGTGTGTTAAGAAAAACCCGCGGGTGAGGGATCCTGGTCCGACCGCAGGTAAGTCCACCGTCCCAGGGGTGATAACTCTCATACCTCCCAAGGCCTAAGTATGAGAGCTTTCCGACGAGGACTATGTCAACTCGTCGTCGGACACACTACGGCTTCATCCTCACACCTTCACGCCCACCTGCAAGGCAGCGCGCCTTCGCTGGCATTGTTACCTCAACAAACCTGAGAACGAATCATTCTACACATCCCCTTTCGGGGCAGTTGTCATCGTTACAGTATCTGTCAAGGCAGCAGGATTTTATGCTGCAGACTGATGGTTATGCTCAAAAAATGACTAACAAGTTCTATGTACCCAACGCTGAATACAAAAAATTTATATCGGGAACAGTTTTCGGTTTTTTAAATCACTTTTTTGAGGTTAGGAATGTAATGCGGCCTGGCCGAGTCAAACTAACCCCGAATTTGGACTCAGCGACCCTGAAAACATATAATCGCTTTCCTTTCTGGGCATTTCAATGAATGTTTCAACTTTCATCACTTTTTTGAGGTTAGGAATAAAATGCGATCTGACCGAGTCAAACCGACCCCGGATTCGGATTCAGCGACCCCAAAAACGTATAGAAATGTTTGTCTCGTCTGGTGGACAAGACCTTTTTTTTTTTTTCGTGTGCCTGTGTAATCAATAAGCTATAGCTTACCTCGAGAGCTTTTCGTAATTAACCGTTCTTTCGCGCCGAGCAGGGCCTCTTCGTCTCGCGCCCTTCTGGCCGACCGTGTTTACTAAACATGTGATAATTAAATTATATAGTTAATGAAAAAAAATACACGTATATTATCTGTGAAAATAGCAATCAGATTTATTTCAAAATAAAAATAAATAAATAAAAAAAGAATAGCTACGTACCCTTATAGTCTGTAGCTTTTTTCGTCTTCGACTGGTCTGAGCGACTAGGGCTGGGTTCGGGGCTCGCGCGCTTTTAGCGTTATGAGCGTGCTCTGTCCTTGTTCAACTTTCAGTAAGTAATAGAGATAGAATGACGGGTAATTATGCATAAAAGGGGCCTCCTCTCCGATGACCTTGACCTTGACATATGTTGTCAAGGTCACCCTCCTGAGTGACCTTCAGAAGGTTTTAGTCGCTGGTCATTGTTTATTAAAAAGTTATAAACAAAAAAAGTTTGAAAAATAGAGCAGCTATTTTGAGTATTGGAAGGCATAAATGACTAATAAATATGTCGACACTCCTAGGTTTACTCACACAATGGGGGGGGGGGGTGCAGGGGGAGGCGAAGCCCCCCCCCCCCCCGCCCTCGCATGTACTTTGATATATTATATAGGATATATTGGATGAAAGCTAATTATAAGTCAATTAAAGGGAAAGAGGCAATAAGAGCCGGCGCGGTAAATAGGGCGCAAGTTGTATATATTTCTTAATCGTCAGTACATAAAAGATTCGCGAACGTTTCGACCATTTTTTGTGGTCATCTTCAGCGCAACTTAAATTCAAAATTATATTATAACGCGGTCATAAGGCTATTGTATACTCGCACGCTCATTTTCCATGCGGTCAGTCCGGTGTGTGTGCGTCACTCTGCAGGCAAGCAACCTTGAAATCTCTCCCAAGTTGGACGGCCAGGATGACCATGTTGCATTTGACATTTCATTATATTACAAGATACAATGAAACTTGATCCTAAACGGTATAGCGCACAAAATGAAAAATAACGGACGCAAGATGTCTCGACAACGCTTCAAGAGATAATGACAATTGGTTCGAAACTACGGCGGACCAAGAAGATATAATATTAATATACAGATTTTTATAACACATTTATTTATTTATGTTACACATTTATATTTCCGCAAAGATTCACAAAAAATAAGAACATGATACGGATATTTTTATAAAAGCAGAAACATATTCAGCTTTACGATGTGAGACCAAATGATAAGGTCGAAATGTCTTTTAATTTTACCTGGACAAAATCTTCGGAAAGTCGCCTCATTTTCTCCATTGCGTGTAACATCTCGCTGTTGGAGCGCATTGTCTCCGTCGGATCAAATCAAATTTCTTCGTCCAAGAACTCAACGAAGGCGAAACGGTCATTTTCTGTCGCAACTGTTGTAATTCTGAAAATAAAGATCGATATCAGTTCTGTCTAAAATAAACAAGCGTCATATTGATATCAAGTAAAAAAAAATACTTATCAATGTGTATATAATTAAAATTATTTCTAAGAATAACAGAATTTGTTCGGTTCCAACGTGTTAAAAGTAAAAAAATTCGGCTAATTTAATACAGTAATTCAATACGGCTGGCAGCGAGGAAGTGAGAATCTTCATCTTGCACAAATTTCGAGAAACTTACGACATTTACGAGATGCAGCAATTTCTTGATCAGCTAAATGCAATTAGCGATCATCCACGTGATTATTGCGGGAAATGTTTCTTCGTCGAGATACATGGCTGCGAGAGTTCGTTACTGCCTGTCTCAAGGTTGTCTACTTTGTATATTATTGTGGTTTGGTATTTACATATGATGATGATAAGTTCCCGTCATGCGCGTGTAAATCTACCAATTAAATTCGTTACATCGCTAAGTTTATCTTCTTAGGTAGTTTATCGTTTAAAAATGATCTAAAAGTAAATTTGTAAAATTTGATTGTTAAAGACGCAGTACACACAGGCAAGTCAAATTTTTATTCGAAGAAAAATCGGACTTAAATTTCATTCATGAACAAATAAAAATCTCAAGATATATGTGGAAAGAAAATTTCTTACGTTTAGTTGAAAGAGCGTTTATTCAAATCTTTGCTACAAGAAATTGCTCAAACGGATATTTCAATTTTGTAAAGTCCTATTAATTTATTCCTTATTTTATACATTCTTTATATGTTATTTTATATCTTATAGATATAATCTTTCTCTGCAGTTTATATATGTTTACATTATGAGAGACCACTTTACCGCGCCTGGTTCTTATTGCCTTTTCCTGTTCATATAAAGAATTAACGTTTCATTCGATCTTATGTCAGTCTCTTTTCTAAATGGAATAAAACATTTGACTTTGACTCACCCAGTATACTTGTCCGGATGATAGGTCAGAAACTTATCGAACAGTTCGTGTTGCAGTACCGCTTTCTCATTCGTGGTATACAGCAATACGTCCTTATGAGCAACATAATCTAATCCTGGAATAGCGTATAAGCTGCGACTGCTTTCATGATTGCTCAGGAAAGTAACTGCCTCTGTTTGAGCATGCTGAAAGCAGCATATAAATATTACTTTGCGTGTTAATCACTGTAACAACTTAGGTTTTCTGGACGATGCTTACTATGTAAGGACAATAACGTTGATCAATCAAAACTTAAAAGTCATACAAAAGTATGTAGGAAATCGAAAAATTTTATATACCGTTAAGACTGTAATAGTGTTAAATGGCATAAGATTTTTATATAATGATAGACCATTATATATATATAGATATGAAGACACAATGAAGACGCTTGAACTTATGCCGCGCTTTATCTTGTGATGTAAATACCTATATGTGCATGCGTCTGGCTGGCGTCGCTGGTCCTTTGATTACGCACCTTTTTTCTCTTATAGCTTACGTCGTGCACGACTTTATAAATTTGCGACGCAACATACTCCCTATTAATTCTTATTATTGTATCAAACGATCGAAATTAATTAAAATATAGCACCTAATTTTATAGTATATATAAAATAAATTGAATAAAGTTTGATATTTTTATTATGTAATATCAATTTTTTATTTATTATTATGTTAATGAAGTTATTGTTCATTATACTGTTAATATATACTTTAAGAAGATATGAGCCTCATCTGCATATCTGTCTGTTTGCGTGCGTGCGTGCGTGCGTGCGTGCGTGCGTGCGTGCGTGCGTGCGTGCGTGCGTGCGTGCGTGCGTGCGTGCGTGCGTGCGTGTGTGTGTGTGTGTGTGTGTGTGTGTGTGTGTGTGTGTGTGTGTCGGAGTTTTAAATACGAGAAACGAATCCTATCGAATGCCATTTATTGGATAATCCGAATTTGAAGTTTATATATAATTATATATAATCATATCCCAGTAAGCAAGGAACATTAAATTAACGTTTAGAAATATTGACTTTATGTGTATTTTTTAAACGTTTGTTAATAATATTATACACATGCGACAGCCATGATGTACATTATCCTACATACGATGCGTAAGTGCATATACACGTGTGTGGATCGAGCAGTGCGGAGTGCTCTTCATTTACAGCATATTTATGTATAAGTAAGTAACTATTATATTCTAAAAGTTGTATATATATTAATGATAAAAACTTAATTAATCATACGTGCTATGACGAATAGTAGCTGGTAATGCAGGATTTATTTTCCGATTTACAAGAGAGATTTACAGAAGAGAGGAAGTATCAAATCTATATCTACGTTCTATAATAATAGACTTGTCCTTGGACATATCAAAAATATCATCAAGGTTCGTCAATGCTATTATTTCGATAGTACCAAATTTTCTATAAAATAACCTCAAAATTTGGCGAAATATGTAAACGATAACGTATATAGCTGGTACAATTATGCATTGTAGAAAATAATTGTTCAACATTATGATTTGAGTTTAGCGCCAACTGTTCGAGCTACAGTTAGCCTGTAGGGCGCGCACGTATATAAACAAAGAGATGTCGCGATAATCGAGGCGCTAGTGTAGTATTTCCGTTTCATGTTCGTTTCCGTTATTGTAAAGCATTGCGTCCACCTTCTTCGCTATAAAGGAAGGGCCATGTATACTCAAAAGTAAGAGTTTATTTTATTTTGTGTACAATAAAGAGTAAATGACGATTTCAGTGTGTACGTCAATAAGAACCTCCGACTATACAGAAAGCATATAATTTAACAGGTTATGGGCCCAGGTATGTCGGAGACGTAAAAACTTTAAGTGTAAAAAGTAAAAGGGCAGTAGAGGAAAAATGGCGACTAACAATCAAGACGACGCAATACACATTGAAAAGCTCAAGGATAGTGAGAACTTTATGATCTGGAAATTTCAAATCACGATTCTGTTCAAATCTCTTGGATTATACGAAATCGTAACAGGAGTATCTATTCTGAGAGAAGATAATACGGAAGCAGTAAAAGCAGAATGGATCCGGAAGGACGCACGTGCCCAGAAGATAATAATTACGTCGATAGACAGGCAGCCAATGACTCACATACTGGTATGCAAAACATCACATGAAATGTTTCAACGAATTTGTGCTATGTACGAAAGGGACACGCAGCAGCAGAAATGTATTCTACTTCAGGAATTTTTTAATTTTACATATCAGAAAGGAACAGACATAGCTACACATGTGAGTAAACTCGAAAACCTAGCATATAGATTAAAAATTCTGAATGCAGACATCGATGATGTAATGTTAATGTCAAAGATACTTGCAACTCTGCCAGAAAAGTTTAAATATTTTGCATGTGCCTGGGATTCTACCGCTCAAGATCAGAAGACACTTACAAATCTCACGTCAAGATTGCTCTCTGAAGAAAATAGACTAGTAGCGGCAGACTCGAAACAGGATGCAGTGGCATTTAAATCGACCGAGAAAAAATGCTACAAGTGTAATAATGGAGGACATCTTGCAAAAGCATGTAAAACGAGCAAGAAGAATAATCAAGAAATACAATGTTTCAAGTGTAACGGTCGAGGACACATAGCAAAATTCTGCAAGAAAGAAGATAATTCAGGAGACGCAACAAAGTGTGGCATATGCAAGAAAAATAACCACTCTGAGAAAGATTGTTACTTTCGTAAAAATAAAACGGACGATCAAACAACTGCGAAGAATAAAGTATCATTTTTGGCCTCCTATTGCAAAACGAATGAATGGATTCTAGACTCAGGATCCTCATCACATATGGTAAATGACAAAAATTTATTTAAGGATATACAAAAGGTGACGTCAGAGATCGAAACTGCAAAGAAAACAGAAGTTTTAGCTGCTAAAGGAATTGGCACTATTGAAACAGATAAATGTATACTAAATAAAGTTCTCTATGTTGAAGATTTGAGTAAAAACTTATTGTCAGTTAACGCAATCACAGAAAACGGAGGAAAAGTGATCTTTACAAAAGAAAAAGCTGAAATATGGAAAGATAACGTAAAATTTATTGGCTCACGAACTAGAGAAGGCTTATGGACAGTAAATCTAAATCAAGATCATATAGGCAGTGCTCTTCTAACGCAAGAAAGTAAAAAAGCTCTCAACTGGCATCAGAAGCTGGGACATCTCGGAAAAGGAAATATGAAGAAGTTAATAGCCATGTCCGATGGTATGAAGATAACAGAAGAAAGTCTAAATATTTTAAACAATACATGTGAGACTTGTCTTAAAGCTAAACAGACGAGATTACCTTTCGGGAAAGAGAGGACAAGAGCAAAAAGACCTCTGGAGATTGTACATACGGATGTATGCGGACCCATCGATCCACAAACATGGGATAAGAAGAAGTATATGCTAACCTTTATAGACGACTTCACACATTTTGTTATGGTCTACCTGATTGAAGGAAAATATGAGGTGCCGGACAAAGTAAAGGAATACGCAAATGAAGTGGAAGCAAAGTGGAATATGAAGATCTCAAAATTGCGATGCGACAACGGAAAAGAATTCGTCAATGAAGATCTCAAGAATTGGTGCAAACAACGAGGAACGATTTTAGATCTCACAACACCGTATACTCCTCAACTTAACGGGAAGGCAGAACGTATGAACAGGACACTAGTTGAAAAAACAAGGGCTTTACTAATGGATGCACAAATAGATAAAAGTTTTTGGGGAGAAGCAATTCGTACAGCAGCATATCTGACAAATAGAAGCCCCTCTGACACAGTTCAAGATACACCATTTGAAAATTGGACTTCAAGAAAACCAGACTTATCAAGATTACAAATTTTTGGCTGTAACGCTTACACAAAAACTCTAACACCACTGAAGAAACTGGACGAGAGATGCAGAAAATACACCTTTGTTGGCTATGCTCCGAATGGGTACAGATTATATGATCAAGAACGAAGAAAAGTAATAATATCAAGAGACGTGCTATTTGCGGAAAAGAATAAACAGGAAGATAAACTGGTCAAGATAAATGAGATAGAAGAAGAAAATGAAGAACAAGAAAGTGAAAACGAATCAGAGGACATAATTGAAAGTGAAGAGGACACACAGTATGAAGATGCAACTGAAGAATCAAAAGGTGAAGAAGAGGAAATACAAGAAGTTCAAGAAGAACTAGGACGTGGAAAGAGGAAAAAGAAGATTACAGAAAAGTTAAAAGATTATGTTTTTCTAACGTATGAAGAAGCGACCACTGGACCAGATAAGGAAAAATGGAAGAAAGCGATACAAGAAGAAAGAAGATCACTGGAGGAAAACAATACATGGAAGATTGTGGACAGAACTGAAGCGAAGAACACAAAGTTTTAAGCAACAAATGGATTTTTAAAGTAAAGGATGATGGAAGATACAAAGCACGCTTAGTGGTGAGAGGATGTGAGCAACGATTTGGGATTGATTATGAGGAAACATTCAGTCCAGTAGTTAGCAGCAGTTCCTTGAGGACCATATTTGCATTGGCTAAAAAAAGAAGATATCATATCGTAAAATTTGATATAAAAACTGCATTTCTTTACGGAGAACTAAAAGAGCAAGTCTTCATGGAGCTTCCGGAAGGATTCAATCTGGTTGACAAGATATGCAAACTCAACAAAGCTTTGTATGGGCTCAAACAAGCTCCTTTAAATTGGAACGAGCATTTTACTACGTCCCTTGAAGCCGAAGGACTGAAACAAACCAAGACAGAACCATGTATATACAAGACTGATGACGGCTTGTTAATATTGGCTATTCATGTAGATGATGGACTCATAATAGGACTAAATAGACAGATGATAGACAAACTGCTAAGTAATCTAGGTAAGAAATTTCAAATAAGCGTATTTAAAAATATTAAGTCTTTTTAGGTATAGAAATACAAAATAACGAAGGATGTCTTAAACTCAAACAAACAAGTTATGCAACACACGTAGTAGAGATGTATAATATGGAAAATTCGAAGCCTGTAAACACTCCCATGCTTGCCAATGATGACGGAATCGAAGAAATGAAAAGAGGTTTTCCGTATCGAGAAAGTGTTGGAAGCATCCTTTATCTAGCCAGCAAAACAAGACCTGATTTGGCATACGCTATTGGATTCGCAAGTAGACATTTAGATAAACCGACAAGACAAGATGTAGCAAACGTAAAAGAATATTAAGATACATAAATGCGACTAAAGATTTAGGTATTAGTTATAAAGTAGATAGTAGTAAAGATGAAGAAGAACTAATAGGTTATACAGATTCAGATTATGCAGGCGATATAGAGACTCGAAAAAGTACATCCGGTTTTGTTATTATGTACTGCGGCGGACCTATAAGTTGGAGTTCGAAGAAACAGTCTATAACGGCATTATCTAGTACTGAAGCTGAGTACATTGCAGCAACCGAATGTTGCAAGGAAATCTTATATTTGAAATCTTTAATTGAAGAATTAACAGGCAAATCAGTTGTAGCAACATTAAATATTGACAATCAAAGCACCATTCAATTAATTAAAAACGGCATAGGTAATAAAAGAAGTAAACATATAGATGTTAGATATCGGTTTATAAATGAAAAGTTCACGGAAGGATTGATAAACATAAAGTATTGTACGACTGATAAGCAACTAGCGGATATATTTACCAAAGCACTAGGACATAACAAGTTCGAGATTCACAAAAGCAAATTAGTAAGCTAAGTTAAGAATAAAACTATAATTTTAATTATAAGTATTTCAGTTATAAGTTAGAAAGTTCAGGTTAAATATAAGCTAAGTTTATTAAAAATTGTTTCACAATTAAGGGAAGGTGTAGAAAATAATTGTTCAACATTATGATTTGAGTTTAGCGCCAACTGTTCGAGCTACAGTTAGCCTGTAGGGCGCGCACGTATATAAACAAAGAGATGTCGCGATAATCGATGCGCTAGTGTAGTATTTCCGTTTCATGTTCGTTTCCGTTATTGTAAAGCATTGCGTCCACCTTCTTCGCTATAAAGGAAGGGCCATGTATACTCAAAAGTAAGAGTTCATTTTATTTTGTGTACAATAAAGAGTAAATGACGATTTCAGTGTGTACGTCAATAAGAACCTCCGACTATACAGAAAGCATATAATTTAACATGCATGAAGACGATTTGTTGAAGAAGTATTGTACGGCTTTAATACATCATCGTTTGCATATATCACTGAAAGAGTAATTTAGTATAAAAGGACCCCGGGCCCAGCTATAGGGAAAATGGATCCCGGTCAAATTGGTTGAAACTGTAGTATGTTGTACTTCATAATCTCCTGATCAAAAGTGTTAATGGGCACGAAGTCCGAAACCATCTACTTTTCGAGTTATCAGACATTGAACATGGTAAAAATGAGGATATTGGGGATATTCTATTTTAGAGTATCCACTGCAATAATTCTTTAGGGTCGCATTTTTATGTGTGTCGCGCATGTATGTGTGTGTGTGTGTGCGCGTGTGTGCGTGTGTGCGTGTGTGCGTGTGTGCGTGTGTGCGTGTGTGCGTGTGTGCGTGTGCGTGTGAGTGCGTGCATGTGTGTGTGTGCGTGTGTATGTGTGTGTGTGGGGATATGTCTGTGTATGTGCGTGTGTGTGTGTGTGGGGGGGGGGGGTAATACTGTATATGTGCGTGTGAATGTAGGTGTGTGTATATTCTTATAATCAGTGCACCGTCGGCATCAGCATCACCCAATGTACCGCGTGGAGGTTGCGCGATCGGATCTTGTACACCTCTTGGTGTACCCTGGTTCCCTGAAAAGGATCGGTTAATGTATAGTCAATGTATATGATTAGGGTCGCTCGTTAATGTTACGTGGCTGCGGTTGGTTCGCTGAATCACGAATTATTATTACATAAATACAAAAGTAATTAAATTGTAATATATTAGTGATTTTTAAACAAAGTTTGACACTGCGGGGACTCAAACTCATCGGCCGCAAATGACAAAATATTACGCGCATACTTTATTCCACCGTCGTAGCGTATCGCCAACGACGCCAATTCTTGCCCGAAACGGCCAAAACAGCGAAAGAGCTTGAATATGTTTGTCTCCTTCTAATTACTTTTGTAATTATGTAATAATAATTCGTGATTCAGCGAACGGATCGCAGCCACGTAACATCAACGAGCGACCCTAATCACATACATTGACTATACATTAACCAGTCCTTTTCGGGGATGATGTACAAAAGATGTACAAGATCCGATCGCGCAACCTCCACGCGGTGTACATTGGATGATGCTAATGCCGACGGTGCACTGATTATAAGAATATACACATACCTACATTCACATGCACATACACAGACATACCTCCCCCCCCCCCCCCCCCCTCCACACACACACGCACATACACAGCATATTCCCACACACACACATACACACGCGCACGCACACGCACACGCTCATACAGACATACCCACACACACATACCCACGCAAACGCAGAGTGGCCTGCACTTGGACACGGTACATTTGGACACCGTTCATTTGGACACGGTCATTTGGACACGATCAATTAGACACCGTTTATTTGGACACGGTTCATTTGGACACCGTTCATTTGGACACGGTCATTTGGACACCATAAAAAATACGGACTGTGCAGTTGGACACCGTAAAAAATGCGGCCTGTGCAGTTGGACACCAAAATGCGGGACTTGTGCAGTTGGACACGAAAATAATAGACAAATTAATCATAAATTATGTTAATATTATTGCATCCCTACTCGTCAATATATCTTATATAATACATCAAAGTACATGTGTGGGCGGGGGGGCTTCGCCCCCCCCCTGCACCCCCCCCCCCATGGTCGGTGTGAGTGAACCTGGGAGTGTGGGCGGGGGGGGGGGCTCTGCCTTCCCGCACCCCCCCGTGCACATGGCGGTGTGGGTGGGGTCGACGCGTGGGTAGGGGGGCTTCGCCCTCCCGCACCTCCCCTAGGACACGCCTTCGGCGTGCCCGGGTAGGAAATGCACCTCGCTGTAAAGCGTGAGCGGGGGGGCTTTGCCCTCACCCCCGCACACCCCATGCACGCGCGTTTCGGTATCCAACTGCACAAGTTGCGCATTTTCGTGTCCATCTGCACAGATCGCGCATTTTGGTGTCCAACTGCACAGGCCGCATTTTTTACGGTGTCCAACTGCACAGGCCGTATTTTTTACGGTGTCCATATGCACCGTGTCCAAATGAACGGTGTCTAATTGATCGTGTCCAAATGATCGTGTCCAAATGAACGGTGTCCAAATGCACCGTGTCCAAATGAACGGTGTCCAAATGCACCGTGTTCAAATGCACGGTGTCCAAATGAACCGTGTCCAAATAAACGGTGTCCAATTGATCGTGTCCAAATGACCGTGTCCAAATGAACGGTGTCCAAATGTACCGTGTCCAAGTGCACCTATCCCCACACGCACACGCACACGCGCGCGCACACACACATGCGTGACACGCATAAAATTCCGACCCGAAAGAATTATTGCCGTGGATACTCTAAAATAAAATATCCCCATATCCTCATTTTTACCATGTTCAACGTCTGATAACTCAAAAAATAGATGGTTTCGGACTTCGTGCCCATTAACACTTTTGATCAGGAGATTATGAAGTACAACATACTACAGTTTCAACCAATTTGACCGGGATCCATTTTCCCTAAGGCTGGGCCCGGGGTCCTTTGTTAGCGCTCTCGATCCCTCTATCGATAGATTAGGAGCGCGCGAGCTATCGACTCGCGAATCGAAGTGTGGTTGAGTAGAGTGGGAGGGAATGATGTAATGTAAGATGGCGGAATACGCGTGCATCGAAATTGAGTCAAGCGCAAGGATTGTGATCAATAAACCAAAGTAGCAACGAGAGAGAACGACGAACCGTCGACAGCGGACCGAAAACGTCGGTTGAACATTGAGCATCGAAGACGCAGTCAACGAAAAGCACATAATCATAACGGTAAAAGAGTTTCATGATTAAATCATATTGCAAAACAAAGAACTAAAAGTATCGCATTCGATCTGTTGCAAGGGACAGTACGAGAATCGACATAAGAAGCATACACACGTCGCATCAAGCGAAAGCACGAGAACGGGCAAGGAAAAAGGCCCACAGACAAAGAAGGACGCGTTCAAGGCCACGTACAACGCCGCGCGTTCAAAGGAGGCATAACCTCAACAGCACGACAGCTCGGCGCAACGAAAAGTAGCGGTTATAAGCAACAAATTAGTGAGTCGCACAATACCAATTCCTTTCCCTCATAAGCAATTTCCATTCCTTGAAAAAACAAAAATGGCAGAAATAAGAAACTTAAAAGCAAGGCGAGCTTAAGTCAAAGCTCAAGTAACGCGTACACACACATTTTTCAATACAGCAGATTCGCCAACGGTGGCCGAAGCTACAGTGCGTTTAGCAAAACTTCAAGAGTTATGGGAAAGATTTGAGGAGATTCAGATTCAGCTCGACTCTATACATCAAGAAGACGACGAATTATTTCAAGCGGACCAAAACGATGGCGAAGCCGAGAGAACCGCTTTCGAAAATAGTTATTAACAAGCCGCCGCAAAAGCACAGGCAATAATCAGTAGGCAACAAGCAGCGAATAACGCAGAGGATCTTCCGGGAGGACAAGAGATCCAAAGAAACGGCAAAAACAACGATCCGAGAAGAGTCAAACCAAATAAAGCTTAATAAAGTTTCCAGAATTTCGAGGGGAATATACCAAATGGCTATTCTTCAAAAACAGCTTCGAGACGACGATCCATCTTGACGAGGATCTCACGCAGACACAAAAGCATCAATACTTAATCGGTATACTGCATGGAGAAGCGAGGCAAGTGATTCAAGGATTCACCATCTCGAAGAAAACTACGGCAAAGCGTGGCAATTGCTTAAAGACACATATGATAACCAGATGATGATCATCGAAACGCATCTAGACGAAATGCTGCAATTTCCGGCTATTACGAAGGAGAACAAAGCAGACTCCATAAGGCAATTTATCTGGCACATACAAACACACATTAAATCATTAGAAGCGCTGAATCAACCAGTAGGAGAATGGGAAACCATTATAATACATCTAGCTAAGAAACGGTTGGATTTCGTAGAGCAGCGCGATTGGCAAACAGTGGTAAAGGACAAAACACCGGACAATATGCCAACATTGGAAGAATTTATCAAGTTTCTGACGGATCGCTGCCACATGCTAAGAGTACTCCAACACACAAAGGAAAAACCAGCGTCACAAAAGCCAGCGACGCAGAAGAAAGGGGAAAAACGGGCATCCCTCGCTGTAACGGCAGCAAGTTGCAAAGTTTGTGCAGCCGATCATCAAGTCTTTAAATGCGAAGAATTACTCAAGTTGCCAATAGCAGATAGATTCAAGTTGGTAAAAGAAAAGCAACTGTGCACGAACTGCCTCAACACAGGACATTACGCGAAGAGTTGCAGATCATCAACATGCAAGAAATGCTCAAATCGACATAATACTATCTTACATCGAGACTCGGAAGAGCAATCGACGGATGCACCAGTGGTGACGCACTGCTTACAGAATCCAGCTACTGACGAAACGCAGATCTCCAATAAGGAAAAAGAATCAAGATGCATTTATTACGCACAGAGATTAGAGACTCATGTAATTTTGTCCACCGCGAAAGTTTACATGCGAGGAAATGATGGCACTCGACAAGCTTGTCGCGCATTACTCGACCCAGGTTCGCAGTCAAATCTCATAACCGAGAAATTAGCGCGAAAGCTCAAGCTACAATATCGATCAGAGGATCGGGCCATTTCAGGCATTAGTCAAACGAAAACAACCATCAGAAAGGTCACTGAGATACAACTCTCGTCGACTTACAACAACTTCAAAACAACACTAGAATGCCTCGTATTACCTTCAATTACAGAAGATTTGCCTCAGAGCAAAATTGACGTGAAGAATAGTCTTACCGAAAGATATCCAGCTGGCAGACCCTGTCTTCGAAGAACCAGGATCCATAGATCTACTGATAGAAGCAGCTTTATACTAGAAGATAGTAATAGGTACGCCGAGAAATCGAATCGAAGGACAACCCGCGTTGCAGAATACGCAATTAGGGTGGATAATTGGAGGAGAAATGAACAAATCAAACTCCCCCACGCAATCAACCTGCCTAACCATATCAAGGGTTAAATTGAGCGAGCAAGTCGAACGTTTCTGGAAGCAGGAGACGTTCCCAGATACGCCACACTACACGAAAGAAGAGCTAGCGTGCAAGAAGATGTTCAAAGAAACAGTCAAGAGAGACGAATCGGGGCGATTTATCGTTCGCTTACCAATACGCGAGGAAGTTAAGCTCGGAGACTCAAGGGAGACAGCATATAGACGCCTTATCTCACTGGAACGACGCCTGGCAAAAGATCCTGAGTTGAAAGCGAGGTACGTGGAGTTCATGGAAGATTACATGCAACAGGGACATATGTCCTGGATTACAGACGACGAAGGACACGAGACAGAGCAATATTTCTTGCCGCACCAAGCTGTCATACGACCGGATAGTACAACAACCAAACTCCGAGTTGTATTTGACGCCTCCGCCAAGACGACGTTAGGAACAAGTCTCAATGATAAGTTATTAACAGGGCCGAACCTGCAAAGGGAACTTATTTTAATAATTCTCCGTTTCAGAACGCACGAGTTCGTGTTAACCGCAGATGTGGCGGCCATGTTCAGACAGATAGTCGTTGACAAGAAAGATCGTCATTTATTGAGAATATTCTGGAGGAAAAATCCGAACGAGCTAGTACAAATAGGCGAGCTCAATACTGTAACGTACGGCACGGCGTGCGCAGCGTCTTTGGCGATTGAATGCCTTCAGCAAGTAGCCGAGGAAAACAGCGAGGAGCTGCCTGAAGCGGCGATCGCTATCTTGGAGGACACCTACATGGACGATGTTATAACAGGCGCAAAAAGATTAGAAGATGCTATTAAACTACAGAAGGATCTCTCGAAAATGCTGGTGCGAGGTCAGTTTCCTCTAAGAAAGTGGAGATCAAATGACCGGCGAGTTCTACAGCATCTATCCGAAGAAAGCAAAACGGACACGATGCTCGTCATCGACAAAGAAGGAGCTTTGAAGACTCTTGGATTGCTATGGAATTCTACCGAAGATTGTCTACAGTACGAGATTCAGGTCTCAAGCTCACAGATCATTACAAAGCGCGTTTTATTGTCTAAAATCGCTCAAGTCTTTGATCCCTTAGGACTCATAGCACCATTGCTAATTAACAGTAAAATCATTATGCAGCAACTTTGGCAGCAAGACCTCGAGTGGGACCAACAGGTTCCAAAAGAGCTTCTAGTTGAATGGGAAGCGTACTACACATCATTACCGAAGATCAACGAGTTACGAATTCCTAGGAACATTGCTCCAGCATGCAAATCAGAGAAATTCGATGTGTTTGGATTTTGCGACGCTTCAAAGAAAGCTTTCGGAGCGTGCCTCTACGCAGTAAGTATCAACGGTGAAGGCAACGTTAGCTAACATCTTATCTGCTCAAAATCAAGGGTAGCTCCTTTGAAAACGATATCACTGCCTAGATTAGAACTGGAAGCAGCTCTTATGCTTGCTAGATTAAAAGAGACAGCAAGAAAATCATTTGGTGACCGTATCGGAGAAACTACGTTGTCGAGAGGTAGCACTATTGTGCTAGGGTGGATCAAACTGCAACCCAATAAACTTAAGACGTTTGTAGCTAATCGAGTATCAAGAATACAAGATTTGACAGAAGGAATTGCTTGGAGTCATGTGCCTTCTGAAGAAAACCCAGCTGACATGTTGTCAAGGGGTGTTAGCGCAGATACACTGGCAGTCAGTCGACTTTGGTGGCATGGACCGCATTGGCTCGTGAGTAATCATCGAAAGTCCCAGAAATCAAAGAAACCAGAGGAAAACTTACCCGAACTAAAGACGGCGACGGTAACGTTAAAGATAAGCGAATTAAACGACATACTGAGAAGAATTTCGAAATATGGAAAACTCAAGAGAGTTATAGCCTATTGTATTAGATTCAAAGTAAATTGCAGTGGAGCTAAGAAGGATGGACCACTATCAGTCGAAGAGTTGCAGCAAGCAGAGCAGACGATCGTCAAAATGACGCAACGAGAGGCGTTCCGTGAAGAGATAGAGAGTTTACAAAAGGAGCGAGAAATATCACAAAAGAGCAAGTTACGAGGGTTAGACCCATTCCTGGACAGCAATGGATTGATTCGAGTAGGAGGAAGGCTCCGGCATGTAAGTCTGTCACTGGAGCGAAAGCATCCGATGGTTTTACCTGCAAAACATGTTGTAACCGGATCAATTATCCGCGAGGAGCACGTCAGGCTGCATCATTGTCCGCAGAAACAGCTGCTTAGCGCAGTGCGACATCGTTTTTGGCCGATTAGTGGTAAAAGAGAAGTCAGGAAAGTAATTAAGAATTGCTTAAACTGCTGCCGATTCAAACCGGCAATTCTAGACATCAAGATGGGTGACTTGCCTAAGGAGCGAGTCAGTGCCTACGCCAGACCATTCACTTGCACGGGAATAGACTACGCAGGTCCGCTGCAAGTGCGAGAAAGCAGGCGTCGAGGAAGAGTCAATGTATCGAAAGGTTACGTGGCCGTATTCACGTGCCTCAGCACAAAGGCGGTACATTTGGAGCTGGTATCTGACCTTGCAGCCGCACGCTGAAAGGGGCACGGCGCCGCTGCAGCCAAGACCGCCCATACAAGGACACAGATCAACCCAGCGACCAACGAGGCTGACGGCGGGCAACATCCACCGAGAAGGCGACCTTTCCCCCCAGGAGGGAGGTTTCGAGGCGGCAACAGATCAGCGAATGCGCGTGTTTCCTGCGAATTATATAGAATACAGTATGCCTGCGACACTCGAACAAAGACTTGTGTAAATAAAGAGAGTTTCCGACAAACATGCCAACGAATATGTATACCCAGATACGTAGAATTAAGATTAGTGGATAAGATTACAAGGATATATATATATATATATATCAGCATTCGGGCGAACAGAAGGACGCGCGAACGGACTTTCATTTCTTGCACATCCATGTGGCGAGAGCCGACGGAATAACGCGCGAGTCAAGGCCGAGAAGCCCGTAGCCGGCAGCGTTTATTTCGACTTCTCACAACGCGACGCGCGATACGAGCGAAAGTAAACAAGCGTGAAGCGTATCAGGCGCGCGAACGCGTACCGCGAACAACGAACGATTCGAAGCACGAGCGCGCGAGACGAGTGGCGTTCGGGAACGCGATAAGAAGAACCGCGACGGAACCGCGATAAATACCGATACGAGCGGACGCCGGACAGCGGCGCGAGCACGGGAAGGTGATTCGCCGGAGCGGACGACCATCGGATGCAGAGATCGCAAACCCGGGACCGGCCCGAGGAATTTCCGGTACCGGCGAGTTAAGGGAGTCCCCGCGAGGACACGCGAGGGATCCGCGATGCGAGCGAGTCAGCGGATCGCAAAGTAGCGATCCCGCAAGCCGAGCGCGACGCCGTTGTACGGGTGACATACCACAGAGCGTGGGAGGTTACCCACCGAGCCGCGACAGTGCGCGATCAGCGGATCGCAAAGTGGCGATCCCGCGAGCCGAGCGCGACGCCGTTGTACGGGTGACATAACACCGAGCGCGGGAGGTTACCCACCGAGCGGCGACAGTGTGCGATCAGCGGATCGCGAAATAGCGATCCCGCGAACCGAGCGCGACGCCGTTGCGCAGAGGACATGTGGGAGAGCGTACAAGGTTACCCACCGAGCCGCGACAGCGTGCGATCAGCGGATCGCGAAATAGCGATCCCGCGAACCGAGCGCGACGCCGTTGCGCAGAGGACGTGTGGGAGAGCGTGCAAGGTTACCCACCGAGCCGCGACAGCGTGCGATCAGCGGATCGCGATATAGCGATCCCGCGAACCGGGCGCGACGCCGTTGCGCGGAGGACGTGAGAGAGAGCGTGCGAGGTCACCCGCCGAGCCGCGACAGCGTGCGATCAGCGGATCGCAAAGTAGCGATCCCGCGGGCGGATGACGATGCCGTTGCAGGGGACGCGACGCGAAGGGACCCGAGAAGCCGTTAACCGAGCGACGACCCAGTGGGGGCACGGGAACGCGAAATCCCGATCCCGCGTACCAATCGCGAAGAGCGCGACGAGAGCGAGTCGAGGGGAGTCCCCGGAGGCGACCCACCGAGCGGCAAGAGCAGGCGAGGCGCGGCACCTAAATTTGGCGATCCCGCGGGCGAAACCGCGCGCGGGGCGGAGAGAGACCCGTGGCGGGTCGGGAGAGACCCACCGTGCGGCGGGAAGGCGATCGACCGGGCGCTTTGGCGAACCGGAAACCGGAAGCGGCGCAAGGTCGCGGCCGACCCAGTGTACGCGACGGGGAACTGCGAGCATCCAGCGCGAATGGCGAACATGTAAACATGTCGCTTTGTCCGTGAGGAATATCCGAGCGTGCCACATTATGTAGAAGAAAGCGAAAAGCGATAGAGGCACGCCGGGTAAATAATACCGCGGACAAGGCGAAATGGTAAACAGCCAGGAATGCGGAAGCGTAGACAATGGGCCATTGTGCGAGCCGAGCACGGCGAGGCCGAGCATGACGCGAACACGTGAACAGAACGACGAACGGCTGACGCAATGCGCGACTGCGATCGGAGTGGGGCCGGACAGTCGCGGGGATATAAGCCAGCCGGGGCGAGGACTCGAGGAGTCTCTCGCCGGGTCTGATCGAGAACGGAGCTCTGTCGGAGCGAAGACGGTCGCGTCGCGATTACGAACGACAACCGTAGCGGAACTTGTAAAATTTCGGACGACCGGCCGACGATCGGCACTCAGCGTGAGACGATCCCGCGGGCGACGCGTGAGTTCGCCAACACGTTTGTAACAACGCGTCACTGTACCCATTACGCGAAGCGTGTATCGAAGAGTTCGGGAGATTGTAAGGCGAAAGCCGGAGAGAGACATAAGCAACACCGTACGTGCGGGCGCGAGAATACCGAGTGCGGGCTTATACTTTGTATATCTGAAACAGAGGAATAAATTGTTATTCTACCTATTGTACGACAATAGAGTTTTGATTACACAGACACTTACCTGAAACGCGATAACGTACTTACCTAATTCCTACGCGAATACTTACCTGCGGGTGTTCCGCGAGACATCTCCCACGGCGACCCGGCGATCCAGAAGCGGCGGTCCAGGGACGAGGTCCAGCAGGGGCAGACGAATTCCCGCGGTGCACAGCGGAAGTCCCTGACGACGGTCCGTCCAGCGACGACAAGTCCCACGGTGATCCGGCCAACGGGCGCACGGAGCGAGAGCGGCGGCGAACCCGAGAAGCAGAGATAAGGAGGGGAATTAGCGGAGTCAGCGAACGGTCAGTCTGTTGTATTTATTACCTTTCTCGGTTGGCGAAGGTCAAAATCGAGTGGCGGCCGTGATAATGCATGTCGATATTCGGACGAGTGTGGTTGATTCAATCCTCCGTCCGGTCACAACCTTACCACAGAAGCCTTTTTAGCGGCGATGAGTCGTTTTACAGCAAGACGAGGACTGTGTTCTCAAATTTTGACAATGGAACGAACTTCGTGGGAGCCGCCCGCGAACTGAAGGAGATTTACGCCTTTTTAGAAAAGGAAAAGAGCGAGATCGAGACAAGCCTGGCTCAACAGCGCATCGTATGGAACTTTATCCCTCCGCGAGCACCTCACTTTGGAGGCATTTGGGAGGCGGCCGTTAAGATAACTAAGCGGCATCTGTACACAGTTACACAAGGCAAGGTGCTTACTTTCGAGGAATATTGTACTTTGCTGACAGAAATCGAAGCAATCCTCAATTCGAGGCCCCTTACTCCCTTATCCGATGATCCCAATGATTTTGACGTGTTAACCCCGTCCCACTTCCTGGTAGGCGACTCACTGGTACAACCGGTCGAGAATAATTATCTAGAAACACCAGATAACCGATTGTCTCGATGGAAACACATCTGCAAACTACGACAACAGTTCTGGAGCCGATGGAAATCAGAATACCTGCAAGAACTTCAAAGGAGAAACAAGTGGACCGAGTCCGGCGAGAACATCAAGATGAACACTCTTGTGTTGTTGAAGGAAGACCATGTACCCTCTTTTCAATGGTTGATGGGTAGAGTTACTAAACTATATCCTGGTAAAGACGGAGTAGTGCGAGTGGTCGCGGTAAAAACAAAAAACGGAGAGTTTAAAAGAGCGGTGAGAAAACTGTGCCCGATTCCGGTAGAAGATTCTATTAGAGATTAAATAACGCGAGAAAGTGTAATCCGAAAGACTAGAAGACTGAAAAAATTATTTTGCGCAGTTTAAATCATTATAGGTTTAAGACATTATACGTTTAAGAATAAGCAAAGCTCAGTTTCATATATTTTATTCTGTTCAGTTATCGTGAAGCGAAGGACAGATTGCTTGATTGTTCTGCAGCCTAAAAAGAAGTTTATTTGAGTTCTAAAATTAATATGTTTTAAGTTTGAGTTGAATTTTCATATTGTATTAACAAGACTGTATTTGAAAGGTAATCCTTTCAAGGGAGGCGGCATGTTAGCGCTCTCGATCCCTCTATCGATAGATAGGAGCGCGCGAGCTATCGACTCGCGAATCTAAGTGTGGTTGTGTAGAGTGAGAGGGAATGATGTAATGTAAGATGGCGGAATACGCGTGCATCGAAATTGAGTCAAGCGCAAGGATTGTGATCAATAAACCAGTTCTAGCATTCAAAAGCGTATATTCATTAACAAAATTAGTATAAAGTTGATAGACGTAATGAACGATTAGTATAAATAAGACCAAAACTGACTTTTTATTCATTTCTATATTTTTTCACATATGTGCTATCACACTCCAAAGTATATAAATATATTATTGTAAGTATATTTTATATGTACAGGGCAATGAATATATCTTAACATACGAGATCAATTGTATCAAATTCAAGACACCACCATTTGGAAAATTTGATCCTGGCTAAGATAAACATCAGTGAACAATATAAATCATAAGGAAAACTCTGTACAAGATACTAAGATTGGAGAACATCTTCCCTTAACTTTTATTGATAGTTTTCTTATTTTTGAGGAAATGCTAAAAGATGACCAAGAATAAGCTTTTATGCAAGTCGTAAGTAAAGCTGCTTATTATTATTAAATTATGTTTATATTAAATTATAACCTTTCTCTTATCTAAAGTATATTGAATTCTTCTTGTTTTAGAGGCTTTTAGACAACAATCAATCCCTTGTAATACAGAGAAAGACTTGGAACACTCTACACTGAGAAAAATCTCTCGGAAAAAGTTAACACAATATTGTAGACCTTATTTTGACAGATAAGTAACTTTAAATTGTAATGTAATAGAAAATATGAAATACACCGATTAACTACAATTTTGTAGCAAATTTATTTTGTCACATGCAAACACAAAAACTGTGATTCTGTGAAACAAACGCGCGAATAAATTTTATTAACAAAACATAAAACATTTTTGTGCAGCGTTTTGGATAATTATAGTACATTAAAAGTAACTAGTTATACACTGGTTATGAAATTGTGCTATAAAATTCAGATAAAATTTATCCCGTGTAGAAATGTTCATAAGGCTCTAACAAGGGCCCAACTAGTTGGCCTGAATATAAATCAGGGTCTTGTAGGGCAAAATAATAAGGCCCTTATGTGGCATGTAACAAATTGTTTACAAGGCCCTTATAAGGAAAGTTTTTCAGGCCCTGATAAAAAGGCCTTATTTCGACCAGAATTACAATTCATGCTTTCTTAACATAAAAAAAATTATTTATTTCGAAATTTTATTACTATTTTTTAACTAAATTTGTTTCTTAAGATGTAGTCTATGATTATAAATATTTTCTTCGATTTGAAAAACACACTTACCTTGGTGGGATTCGAACTCGGGACCTCTGGATCGTGAGCCAACTGCCTTACGTGGTAGACTACTTCTTAATTTGATGTAAGTGTTACATATAGTCTACATATGTCATAACCAGCGCAAATATATAATTTTTCAAAAATCATCTTAAGAAACAAGTTCAGTTTAAAAAAAGTAATAAAATTTTGAATTGGATATATCATATAATATTTCTTAATGTCGGGTGAATGTCAGAAACCAGTGCCGGCTCATTATGAAATTTTGTGTTCGTAAATATATTTATGAAAAAAGTATATTTATAAAGTTAAAACACACACATTCTTATCAAATCCTTACAAGGGTCTCATTAGACAAAAATAAGAAAACCTTTCTTATGGCATCCCTAATAAATAATGAACGGGACCTCATCCGGTTAGCCCTAATAAATAAGTATTTATGAAGTTGAAACATCCTTATCAAATCTTTACAAGGGCCTTACTAGACAAAAATAAGGAAACCTTTCTTATGGCATCCCTAATAAATAATGAACGGGACCTCATCAGGTTAGCCCTAATAAATAAGTATTTATGAAGTTAAAACATCCTTATCAAATCCTTACAAGGGCCTCACTAGACAAAAATAAGGAAACCTTTCTTATGGCTTCCCTAATAAATAATGATCGGGACCTTATCCGGTTAGCCCTAATAAATAAGTATTTATGAAGTTAAAACATCCTTATCAAATCCTTACAAGGGCCTTATTAGACAAAAATAAGAAAACCTTTCTTATGGCATCCCTAATAAATAATGATCGGGACCTCATCCGGTTAGCCCTAATAAATAAGTATTTATGAAGTTAAAACATCCTTATCAAATCCTTACAAGGGCCTTATTAGACAAAAATAAGAAAACCTTTCTTATGGCATCCCTAATAAATAATGATCGGGACCTCATCAGGTTAGCCCTAATAAATAAGTATTTATAAAGTTAAAACATCCTTATCAAATCCTTACAAGGGCCTCACTAGACAAAAATAAGGAAACCTTTTTTATGGCTTCCCTAATAAATAATGATCGGGACCTTATCCGGTTAGCCCTAATAAATAATATTTATGAAGTTAAAACATCCTTATCAAATCCTTACAAGGGCCTTATTAGATAAAAATAAGGAAACCTTTCTTATGGAATCCCTAATAAATAATGATCGGGACCTCATCAGGTTAAAGTAAGGAAATCTTTCTTATGGCATCCCTAATAAGTAATGATCGGGGCCTTATGTTATGTAAGGCCATCCCTAACAAATTTCTACACGGGATTGCGTTATTGTAGTGCTCTATAAAATAATATTCTTAATATTTAAAACAGCTAACATTAATTTGTAGTAATGTTTTGTTTATTTTATCATATATTTTATAGTCACTGTGAATACAATTTGTTCACTTTACTTTAAATACAAAAAATAAGCTACTTTACAATAATTGTTGATATGTTTTCTACAATTTGTCATAAATTTGTCATAACATGGCGTCGCTACCGCCTATCTGCAGAATAGTCGTCAAGAAGCGCGTCACAGTCAGTCACCGTGACCATTATGTACTCGCACTTTTTCGCCTACTCAATGGTTTTCTGGCTTTAAACCAGGGTTGGCAAAAAACATGTTTTTAGTCAGCAAGTGCCTTTCAAATTGTGATTTGCACTCTATTGTATTTGTTGTGAAGGACAATTACATCCGGTCACACATAACACACGGCACTCTGAGCGTTCCGCCATTTTCAGGTTTGTCTCCGTATCTTATCAGATATCATGTGAAGATTTATGCAGATTTCAAGCAATGTGCTCTCTCCTTTGTCAAAGCCTCTCCACGGATATATATACTCAAGTTCAGCTCGAACCGCTACTATATTTGCACAACAAATGCAATAAAATGCAACAAAATTATTTAAAATTACAACATTTTTTAGGTTTTATTAATATTGTAATATTTTACAGTCTTAAGCAGTTTGTCAATTGATTTCAGACAATCTGAGAATAATTTTTTAGAACAATTTTTTAGACTCATTTACTACAATTTATCCCTGTCCCTATTTGTACTATTATATTGTAGAAGAGATCTTCACAATTGTACTATCTGATGCTACACTTTTTTCTGAGTGTATAATGGAATGGCTTAGATTTGCAAACACCCGTAAACAAAGAAAAAAATATTAAAAGGTAAAAAAGTAACATAATGTATTTTGATACACAGAATGAATCACTGAAGATGTTACTAATATTTCTGAAATTGAACGAGAAATTCTTATTTTCCAGCAACTGTTTGGTAAAGATCCGGAAAGATTAATAATCCGTTTGAAAGGAAAGAATAAGAGTTTGAAGAAAAATAGTAAGAGTTATATTGAACTAGAACACCTCGCATTGCCTAAAAAAGAGTTAGAAGGCGCACCTTAATTTCCCTTATCCGAAGGCTGACTTCAAAAATTCCTTCCTAGGATCCCTCTAAATATTTTTAAGCGGTGTGTTGGATAAGTTATCTGAATTTCTTCGTTACAAGTCGTGCACTTTACCAGCGAAGGTTTCAATTCCTTGAAATAATTCCACAACTTGCTGCGTTTTCTTTTCGGTGCCATTTTATAACCGTTCTGCAATACAGATTGATACTAAATGTGATACAGTGATCGCCTCAACAAGTAGACGTTTGCAGAATTTCTCACAAAGTCGAAAAGAGGCATGGTTTATTTATTGAGATGTACAGTATTAGTCTTCTGTTATCGTTGACGATAATATATATGAATCAACGCAAACAAAAAATTAAAATCTTCGTTTTTTTTCCACAAAGCGTTCCTATTAAAGCACATTATAACAGTACTAAAATAAAATTTTATAATATTTATGTACGTTTTTCTTCATTAAAGTAAAGACTTTAATTCCTTTCCATAAGCGATGCAATACTTTTGACCGGTACTACATAACAATATATGGATATATAGTTTGAATTTGTTTAATTACCAAAATATTACTGCCAGTATTTACAGTAATTTATTACTGTATACTTTTAGTACTTTTTTCTGTAAGGGAAGTGGCCGGGATGCATGTGTGCACGAGGCATTACTCGCGAGTACGAAGAGAGGCGGGGGAGGGGGGTCGGACTCACGCCCACGACGCCTGCGTCCGATTGTCATTTTCAAAGTCGCGAATCGTAATCATGGCTGAGTTCGGGGAGCGCGCTTTTAGCGCTATGAGCGTGCTCTGTCCTTGTTCAACTTTCAGTAAGTAACAGAGATAGAATGACGTTGTCAGCGCTAATAGCGTCTCCCCGAACGCACCTGTCTGTACGTGGGTGCGTGTTCATCAGTCTCATCAAGGTTATTCAAGGCCCGTAGTCCACCGTAGTCTCGATCTGTGTGCAAACGCGTCAAGACGTGTTTCGTCCGGTATAGAATTTTGTGAAAATTGACGATGTAATATATCATCCGTGTGGTAGTGGGTTAATATATACGAGTAAAAAGAAAGGAATAAACGCATATATTTAGAGGAATGGTCGTACAGCCCCTGATCAAGGGAGCTTGAACCAAAATATTGTCTGGACTGGTCATCAAGGTCGTCGTCGTCTTCGGACGTGGATACTCCTGTAAGTATTACATTTTTTCTTATATATTTACTTATATATACTAGTTTCTCATATATTTGTACGTGTGTAAAAATACATGAGCCGTATAATTACCCCGGCTTGTAATACACTGGGCAACAAAATTAACGCAACAAAAATTACGTCAAAAATTTGCCCAACTTCAAATTAGCATAACTCCGCGAAAAATTGTCATATCTGAACGATTTTTTTTTTTTATTTTAAAGGGTGAAGTCTGTACTTTAAGGAACCATTGTTAGATTTTGAATTTAGCCTCCCTCCCATCCCGCCATTCTTCAAAAAGTAAGGACGTGTTACGTCTCCAAAAAATTGCATACTTTGACACATTCTACGGAGTAGAATGAATTTTTTTGTAACTATCATGGCAACCATCGTAAAATATGGACTTTTCCCTGCAAATTATAAAAAAATTAAGTCCGTACGATTTTTTTTTCGCCGAGATATGACTTATCAAAGTTACCTAGATGCATTTTTGTGCATTCAATCACCGCCGCAACATTAGTATTACCCGATGAACACTACAGGGAAGGTTATTGGTCGGATTTTGCCTATCGCGTAGTGTGTGTGTGTGTGTGTGCGTGTGTGTGTTAGCAGAGATTTGCGCAAACTAATTTTATTCAAACGAGACATTGTGTTACGATTTTGTCTTTTGTTTTCCGAATGAGCAATACAATACAGTGATTGCAACACTGTGAAGTTACTTACAGAAGTAATGTACTGTAAAGTTATACATTACTTCTGTAAGTAACTTCACAGTATTGCAATCACTGTATTGTATTGCTCATTCGGAAAACAAAAGACAAAATCGTAACACAAATGTTTCGTTTGAATAAAAATTAGTTTGCGCAAATCTCTGCTAACACACACACGCACACACACACACACACACATACACGATAGGCAAAATCCGACCAATAACCTTCCCGTAGTGTTCATCGGGTAATACTAATGTTGCGGCGGTGATTGAATGCACAAAAATGCATCTAGGTAACTTTGATAAGCCATATCTCGGCGAAAAAAAATCGTACGGACTTAATTTCTTTTTAATTTGCAGGGAAAAGTCCATATTTTACGATGGTTGCCATGATAGTTACAAAAAAATTCATTCTACTCCGTAGAATGTGTCAAAGTATGCAATTTTTTGGAGACGTAACACGTCCTTACTTTTTGAAGAACGGCGGGAGGGAGGGAGGCTAAATTCAAAATCTAACAATGGTTCCTTAAAGTACAGACTTCACCCTTTAAAATGAAAAAAATCGTTCAGATATGACAATTTTTCGCGGAGTTATGCTTATTTGAAGTTGGGCAAATTTTTGACGTAAATTTTTGTTGCGTTAATTTTGTTGCCCAGTGTATATGCAAGCATTTTTTACAGAGAGTCCGTTCCGAATTGCGCATCAAACGCGCATAGCGTATATTATTTATCCTTGATGTTCATCGAACGTTCAAGAAGAATAAGTAGTGCTCTGCGTTTGATGTACAAATTCGGTACGCACCCAGGAGGTTACGATACAGTTCATGTATTTCTACAAATATACCCGTGTGGAAAATTGTTAAGGCATCCTTAATAAGCTTCGGGGCCTTTAAGGGCTTAAACGTGGGTTCCCTAATAAGGATTTCCACATTATTGCCAGGCTAGGTCCCAGTAGGGCGATATCAGTTTTGGGTAGCTCAATTAATGTGTGGCCTGAATAAGGAAACCCAATAAGGTCCTTGGTGGGACTTGATCAAGGTAGCGATTATTAAAATAGAGATTATATTTATTTTAAAACCTAGTCGGGATTTCGATAGAAAAGAAACATCAGGGCGTAAATAAATTGAAAACTCTTCAAGGTTATTTCGATCAACGTAAAACAATTTTAATTTTTCATACATTAAAAAATTTTTTTAAAACATTTAAATATAACATTATTATTATATTCTACTATGCATGAAGTAATGCCAGTACATATGTGTGAACTCTTCCATTAGGTTGGTTTGACAGTTTTAATGCAACTAATTTTTGTTCGATATTTATTATTGGGCAAACAACATCCACGGAAGTCTTTGTTTCAATTTTCCATACATGGACTTTACGTGACTGTGTCGGATAAGTAAATGCATCTGTTTTTGTTTTCCAGGCTTTTGCTTCAATAAACAGAGAGTCTTGAGATTTATTGTATCCAAAAATTTTTTTAATTTTTGCTACATATCCATTGCTCAAAAGCACAACGTTATCTGGAATGTTAGTACTAATAACAGTGGAAGTATTAAGGATCAATGTTTTTACCATTATTTTTCCCTCTTCAAGAACCTTATAATCAATTATCTGCAGTCTAGAGGGAATTTCTTTCAGCCTACGAGAAAGAATGTTTCTTTCATGCTGCCTGCGACAGAATTGCGCCAAGGGTTGATTGGGATTCTAATTAAATTTTTCATTTTTCGAAGATGGTTTTCAAATGGAAAGCAATTAATTTTGTTCAAGTCGCAACCAAAATTATCTACGTCATCGACAATGTGACCAAGATTGTGCATGTTGATAACTTGAGCATGCTCATCATACAAAATCGGCAGTGATAATACAAATATCTTCAAATATCGTCTCGCTTTTTCTTTGTAACGCGAAATCAATGTTTTACTGCACAAAATCCTGAAGCTAGTATGAAGTAATAGAAAATGATTGTACAATTGACTGGATATTAAATTTTTCAAAACAATGGGGCCGCAATATAAAAGAAAGAATCTAAATTCGGTGGCTTTCCATTTAAGGAGACAATTAACTGACCTCGGTTTTCTTTGAAATTCTTTTGGCATTTGTGCTTTTAAAGACAACATTCTGCGAGAAAGTTCTTGTCTACTTCTTAAATTTAATCGGACTTTTGATGGTCCAATTATTAACAATTCTAATATCTTTTTAGTGGCTCCAAGGCAGCCTAAATGCATAAAATCTAATGCAAAAATGCTAGTCATATCGATTTTTGGCTTTATCAGCTCTAAAGGCGAATTTCCAATATGGTGTTCTGGATCCATTCTCTCTCGAAAAGACGTATTAGTTCGTTTTGGATGATCAACTCCCGGATAAACTATTTGTGTTTTATTTGTTTTACCCACTTTAATTACTTTTCCATAGACGGTACACCGTTCGCATGCACTGTAGCCACCATGCCCTTTCGTTCCTTTACAAAAAGAGCGAGCTGGAGTATCAGCAACAATGGCTTTTAAATAAACCTTGAATACTTTATCATTTGATCTGAATCCTTTTTCACAAAGATCATTTAATTCCTTTATAAAATCTTGAAGATAATCGTCCAATCTCCGGTTTACTAGGTCCACTGTAGATGGCAACTTCAAACGGCTCATACACATCAGGATCATAGAAAATTTTACATAAAGTGGCCAAAATCCTGTTTTTTCCAGACTTTGATAATGGTACTCCGTCTATGTTGATGATTAAGTTAATATCCCCTTCGTGGAAGTCAGCCAGACAATTTTCTAATCCTCGTGCAATTCCAAAATAGACGAATTCTCCAGGTTCTTTATCCGTGGAACAATTTTCCATGATTCGAATATCATATGTTGCATGTGAGGTGCCTAAAAAAGTTTTGGCTGTCTTTGGTAAGTCGGGAAGTAATCTTTTCCTGAAAATATTCAATAATTGATCTAAGTGTTTATGACTGATGCTGGTGTTAATTGCCCATTCACGAAGCTCTATGATTTCTGCCGGAGTTGATGTTGATAGTTCATTAAAATCAGTCATGCTTGATCGATCATCTCTTCTAAGCAATACATTTTCATTCTGAGTATCAGAATCAGAGCTAAACTCTTGATTGGAGACATCCCTTATTTCTGTATTACTTTTGTCATTGTTGGCATTACTCACAATATCTTTGGAAGTTCCCTTTCCTATGAATGCAATCAATTCTCTCAAATATTATCAAATGACTCATTCCCGGTAAAAAATTTTTCATATAAAAACATAATTATATACTAAATATGTCCATACATGTTTTTCTTCTTCTGTATAATCTCTGTTTGTATATATATATATATATATATATATATATATATTATATATATACAAGAAAAATAGTAAAAAGGAGAATCTCTAAAAATAATTGAAAAGATTATTTTTGTATTTTCCCCTCTTTTTTGCATTTTTTATGAAAAGTGAAGTTTGAGGTAATGAGAAAAATT
>JASTWL010000990.1:0-60837 GCA_035220575.1 Temnothorax rugatulus
ATGGACATGACGAACGTAGGCGATCAGCTTTGAAAGCAGTAGAGCTGCACAGAGCTCCAAACGAGGTATGGTAATAGACCGAAGCGGTGCGACCTTGGATTTAGCGCAGAGTAATCGAATTACCACGCCCTTGCGCGTAACAAAGCGTAAATATATCACGGCTCCGTACCCCAGCTCACTGGCATCGCAGAAGCCATGAAGCTCACAACGAGTTACATGGCGTGTGTCAAACGCGCGCGGAACGCGAAGGGAAGTCAATGCGTCGAACTCGGCCTGATAGCGCTCCCAACTGCAACGTATCTCTGTCGGAGGCTCGTCATCCCAATCCAGCCTCAGCGTCCACAAACGCTGTATCAGGCATTTCGCGGTAAATGTGAGTGGAGCCAGGAAGCCCAAGGGGTCGAAAATGCGCGCTACTTCCGACAATATGGTCCGTTTAGTACACTTGCGATCCAACGGATTGATTTGAAATCCGAAACTATCGGATTGTGAGTGCCATCGAAGGCCTAAGACTTTGAGGGATTGATCCTCGCTCGATTCAAACGACAACATAGATTGGCTACATAACTGCGGGTCGAGCCCATCCAACGCGGCAGGATGGCTACTCGCCCATTTACTAAGTTCGAAGCCGGCGCTCTGGAGTAGTGCTAACAACTGATCTCGGAGCGCGCGAGCCTGCTCCACCGTACGAACGCTAGTCACGACGTCATCCACATACAACGCCTCGATTAGGGCGGCGAAAGCTAAAGGATATTTTTCACGGTACTTGTGAGCTAACTGGAGCAAGCAGTAGATCGCCAAGAACGGGGAGGAAGTGAAGCCGAACGTGACCGTCTTGAGAAGATAATCGAGTATCGGATCCGACTCCGAGAAACGCCAGACGATACGTTGATAATCGCATTGCTCTGGGTTTATCCAGATTTGACGAAACATCTGTTTCACGTCCGCGGTTAGAGCTACCGGTTCGGCGCGAAATCTAAGCAGGATCGCGAACAGGTCCTGCTGTAATTTCGGACCGCTGAATAAGGTGTCGTTTATGGATAGACCGTTGGGGCAACGCGACGAGGCGTTAAACACTACCCGCAATTTGGTGGTAGTGCTATCGAGTTTGTATACGCCATGGTGAGGCAAATAATAAATATGACCATGCGACGGGAATGGATTCGTGATCAACTCCATATGACCGCTATCGAGATAGTCTTGCATGAAGCTATTGTAACTAATCCTAAAGTCAGGATTTGACTTGAAACGGCGCTCGAGCGCGCGGAGACGACTAACTGCTATAGAGCGCGAGCCGACGAATGTAGGAGGATCTGACGCAAAGGGATACGAAACTACGAAGCGACCCGAGTGGTCACGATATGTGGTCTTTGCGACGATCTCCTTACATCGACAATCTTCCTCCGAACACGACGTGTGTTCCGGAACCTCCTCTAATTTCCAAAAGTTACCCACTGCGGTCTCGATCGACTCGAGAGTGGTAGCGAACGAGTGCAGGGGTGCTACTTGTAACGACGGGGACACCGCGCCCGTCAAGACCCAGCCGAATACTGTGTTGAAGGCGTCCGGTTCCCCATCCCTTCCCTTACGACGACCGCTACGTAATACGGAGACGAACGATTCGGCTCCCAGTAAAATGTCAATGTTGCCGGGCAAATAATAATCGGAATCCGCGAGCGGCAATCCCTTTAAGTGATTCCACGATCGGACCGCGACCTTACTATTCGGCAATGGCGATGTAATGCGCGGGAGAACCGTGGCTTCGATTGGAAGGCGTATATCGTCGCGACCGCGGGCACGGAGAATGAACGACGTGAGGCCCTTCGTTGTGGCCGCCTTCGTTACGTTCACCGCGGAAACTGTAGCACTGTGCTTGGTCCGACGGAAACCTTTCTGCAGACAGCCTTCAATTATAAAATTGGCCTGGCTCGCGCTATCCAGTAGTACGCAAACAGGGAACGCGTTGCCGTGTGAATCTATCAACTCTGCTCGGACGGTGGACAGTAGCACGACGCTATTGGCGAGACTAGTCATGGTCACGAGCGATTGATCGTCCGGTTAACACCGGTCGCGGTGCCCTGGGCGGCAGGAGTCGCGGTTATCGGTTCGGCCGTAGGGGTGGGACTAAAGCTTTGCTCGAAGTGTAAGAGCGTATGGTGCTTCATACCGCAAGATCGACATGTCCACGCGGAAGGACAATTCTTCAAGCCGTGACCCGAGTGAAGACAGTTAAGGCATAATTTCAACTCGCGTGCGGTCAAACATCTCTCCTTCGACGAAAGTTTGAGAAACCGAGAGCATTTTGAGATATAATGTTGCTCCTTGCAGACAGGGCAATCCTTTGTGTGCGTCACAAACGACGAGACCGACGCGGAATTTTTCGGCGAAGACGATTGTGAATTGAGCGACATATTCGGGGGGCCCGATACGGACGCGAGGACCCGGCAGTGATCTGAGAGGAATTTTGTAAGTTGCGCATACTTGAGTATTTCCTCTGCCCGGTGTTCGGATTCAAACTTCTCGCGAAGCAAACGAGGTAGTTTTCTTGCAAGAATTTGAGTAGTAAGTAGTCCCAAGAGTCCGTAGGGAAACCCTAACAGGTTCAATGCCCGCGTATTTTCGGTAAATGTGTCCAACAGCGTACGCAGAGGGGCGGCTGACTCCGATTTTAACGGCTTGGCGTTCAGCATCAAATCCACGTGGTAATCCATTAAATCTCGCTTGTTCTGATAACGCAAAATCAGCGCGTCGTAGGCGATCACGTAGTCCTCGGCGGAGAGGAGGAGGTTCTTAACAACGTTGAGCGCTTCCCCTTTCAATGAGGCCATCAAATATTGATACTTCTCCATAGAGGAGATATTCCGGTTCTCGTGAATAGAAACGTTGTACAACGCGATAAACGAAGGCCAAAGGGCGAGATCTCCCGAGAATTGTGGAAGTGAGATTTGGGCAGTCGGATGGACGACGTCTGGACCGGAGTCTGAGGGGCCGCGGTGGTCGCTCGGTCGGCGCCCACAAATTTTTCATAACGTCCGACTGTCGCAAAGCGCATCAGGTCGAAATCCTTGCGGATCGCGTCCTCCGCGGCAAACTGCTCGTCCGAGGCGTTTTGGATTATCTTGAGGTGAGCTGCCTCGAAATCTTCGATCAACCTAGCTACGGTGGGATATCTAACGAGGAAATTCGGCCTCTGTGCGACATTATCCACGGCGAGCATCGACAGCTCATGAATCTCCCTCATCCGCTGTATACACAGCTCGCGTTTAGTTATGTGACCCCGGCCCATGATGAGCGGAACACGAACCACTAAACCAAACAAAATGGAACACGCGCGCGGGGTTGAGGGTTCACGTGAACTTGAAACGATGACGACTCAATTCAGCACGAAAACATTGCCAAATACCGGAGGACAATAGACTTCGAGTTTGGAATGCCAGAAAACACAACAACACTGTTCCGCCCGCCAAGATGGCGAGTAACGGATGGCTCTGTTCGAATGCCTACGCGAAGGCACGATGGAATATTCGCGAGAGAATATTCTTCAAGTAATCGTATTATTCGCGCGATATCGAAAATGACTCTATGATTCACGCACGAACCGGGAAGCGCGAACACAAGGAGGCGGGAATCAAACACAGTATCGCAAGCAAGAAGGCTGCAAGGAATGCACAATAATATAATAGTAAAGAATAATAGAATACAACAATAGTAATAATAAGATTTATCAATTAGATCGGCATAGGTATCCGGTAACGACGAGAAGAGCACTCAAGCATTTGTTTAAATCAAATCTCAGCATGTGTGCTGCGCGCGGTGTTACGACACGAGCAGTGCATTGGCACATTCACGACATGAGCAACGATCCACGACACGAGCATTAATTACGACAGCGTCTCATCGCAACTGTAATATTTAAAGACTATATATACCAGAGTGCCGAATTATACCGGGAACCAGTGCCGCCAGACAGTATTCTCGATCGATGGCAGATAGGTTCGCAGAATTCCAACGATCGGAATAATATGTATGTCGGGTCGTGCCGTAAGCAGACCCAGCAACAACGAAAATAGTCGCACGCGTTATTAGGGTGCGCGAGTCTAGGTAGAAAAACCCGCGTACACGTGACCGGCCCGTGATCGTGCGCCACGGCCGTCGACTGTGTGACCAAAACGTATGGCGTGCCGAGAATATTCGAGATCTGAATACTTCGGTTACCCACTTAACGATTATGATTTGACCTATTACCGCGTCAATTGCGGAATTTATGATTAATGCAGTTAACGGCGACGGCACGTGTTACGACGAGCGAAAGATTCCCGCGAGTATTCTCGTCGCGAAGCGAATTGCGAGCGAGAAATATCGGGCGAAACTGTAAATTATCGACACGCCGCGCGTTATTGCATCTCGAGAGTACAAGAACGGTTAAAGTGGCGGATATTCGCGCCTAATGCAGATAACGGCGATGACGCGTGTTAGGACAAGCGAGAGGTTCACGCGAGTATTCTCGTCGCGAAACGAATTTGCGAGCGAAAGATATCGCGAGAGACTAGATTATCACGCGCCACGTGTTAGTGCACGGCGCGATTACAAGAGCGAACGAAATTATCGAATTCACGTCTATTGCAGATAACGGCAATGGCACCGGTTTCGACAGCGAGAAGTTCACGCGAGTATTCTCGTCGCGAAGCGAACGAGAGATATCGCGCGAGACGAGAGATCACCACGCGCCACGCGTTATTGCAATGCGCGATTACAATGGCAAGATCAGCTATTTAGCGTATAAAGCGAAATAAGCGAAAGGTCGGCGGTATTCTTTAATCGCGAAGAATCCGGCTCGAAGGACCATTATATTTATATGTTTTTGGGATCGCTGAATCCGAATCCGTTGTCTGCTAAACGCCATCACGTCACCATTCGGCCCTAACCTAAAAAAATTCGCCCTAACGCGCGGGTTTTTCTGTATCACTATGACACCTTTTTTTTTAACGTGGTAGAAATCTTCATCTACCGGGATACTCCAGGGCATCCCCTGAGCCTGCCCGGTAGCCCCCCTTCTGGGAAAAGGCGGGGGAGTGCCGGATTCCATGCACGTACATCGCAGGGATAACACGCGCATGGCCTACCGGCTAAAACCACCACGAGTTCCTTTTAACGTTTATCGAGGAGGCCCCGGGTATCGCAAGCATTTCTTCCATGGGCTCCCTCACGTTGTAGTCTTCCCGAGGAGGGGAGAGCCGGATCGAGGAGCGCCGAAGCAACCAGTCATCAGCTCTCTCCCCCCCCCCCCCCCATCACTATGGCACCTAGAAAACTTCAAAAACTTTTCAAGTGAGTAATAGGTTTTTGAAGTTTTCTAGGTGCCATAATGATACAGAAAAACCCGCGCGTTAGGGCAAATTTTTTTAGGTTAGGGGCAAATAGTGACGTAATGGCGTTTACCAAACAACGGATTCGGATTCAGCGATCCCAAAAACATATAAATATGGTGGTCACGATTTATTTCTCAATATGAAAAGGGCCGTTTTAGCGATTCTGAGATATTTTTGGAGGTTAGGGGCAAAACTTGACGTGATGGGGTAAAACGGACAACGGATTCGGATTCAGCGATCCCGAAAACATGTAGGTATGGTGGTGTAGTCTAGCGAACAACCAACTTTTTTTTGGTGTGCCTGTGTTATACGTTGGATTTTTAAGATCCAGAATGCTTATAATAATCATGTTGTGAAACGGTCGCCGTGCCCTAATTGCGACACCTAGCTGTCAGCGCAAATCCTGAATATTGTCAAACTATTGCCAAACTCACCTGAGGTAGCATTCCGGGCTTTACCAGGTCACTCGCCCGGAATGCAAAAGCGCTGACAGCTAAGTCAGCACCTGCGAGCGCGAAAAAAGCCCCCCCTTCCGAGAAGCGGCGGGCAGTCCAGAATCGGAGCACGAACCGCGTTAGTCCGTACTTAATATTATTACGTATCATACTTATATTTACGCCTGCAAGTCAGGGCGGTGAACTTAAGGCCATAACGTGTATCCAAACAAATATCTATTTTATTAAACGCCATTGCTACAAGAATCTCGCGAGTGTTGTTCTTCCTTCCACCCGGCAGATCCTACGAACCCGGTGCTAGCCCCGAGACCGACCTCACGGCGCGGCACGTACAACAAACTGGTGGCAGCGGTGGAATCTGCCAACTGGACGCGAGGACATCCTGCCAGATTTACGCCTGCAAACGGGAACGGATCATTAAACGGCGGTAAAATAGTCCGGAGAGGAATAGCCAGCCAGATCCCGAGTGAGTGAAACAACGGTAACAGCCCCGCGTGTTATCAGTGACACCAGAGAAGGCCTCGACCTACCGCACGGACTCGCCAGCCCGAGGCAGCGACGCAGGGACGCACCGAGGCGGCGAAGCAGCGAAGCAGGGACGTAGCGAAGCAGCGACGACACGAAGCAGCGGAGCGGCCCTGCAGGACCTCGACACAGCGGAAAACAAACACCATGCGCTGTGCGGCGGTACTGTAAGTCCGAACCACTTTGTAAGCCGATAACGGCACGCGCCAAGAATAAATATATAATTTTGCGAGCGTACCCCTCGATCGTGAACGCCAAATTCAGATCGAGAGCGCCGATAAATGTCGGATGGTGAAACCCGAGATCGCGCCGAACTTAACTCGTCGTGGCTACATAGAGCCGAGAGCGTGCCAGCGCGACGAACCCCGAGGGTCAGCCCGATAGGCCCGGTTCGCATTGTTGAAGAAGCCGTTCGCGACATCGCGGAAAGCGTACGGCGCGGTTTAAATTTTACGGACACTCGCCGGTGCTCGAACTACACCCCAACGTAATATTAGAGCGCGAATTCGCGTTCCTCGACGCTAGCCTCTGTGTCGCGAACGACGACTCACGAGATAACGCGGATAACGACAGCGGTGACGAGAACGGTGACAATCACGACCGTGACGCACGCATACTGCCCCCGACCGAAGGTGACGCACGATCGGACACCTCGGCCGACACTCAGAGCGGGAACTCCGGAAGAGGAGAATTCCCCTTGACCTCTTACGACAGCGACGTATTCGATCCGACAGAAGAGGATTATACCCCCCGGGCCAACAAAATGAGCCAGCAACGAGCTGCCCCGGCCATTGCACCACGCGAAGATATAACGCCCGAACAGGTGAACGCGGAGATTAGCCGTCTGAGGTCGGAAGTCCAGCGGAAACCCGCGAACAATCCGCGACGAGCCCCAGAGCCGTCTAGAACATGTCCAGGAGCGCGAGACACCATGCTCGACGA
The DNA here is from genome assembly GCA_035220575.1 of Temnothorax rugatulus. NCBI lineage: Eukaryota > Metazoa > Arthropoda > Insecta > Hymenoptera > Formicidae > Temnothorax > Temnothorax rugatulus. The sequence continues at coordinate 7,292 of JASTWL010000990.1, forward strand.
CGTCCTACATGCAATACACGACGTACAGGATCGCGTGAACCGAATAGAGGCCGCGAACTTCGAACGCGCCGACGAACTCCTGCACGCGATACGCGACCTGCAGGATCGCACGAGCCGAGTTGAGGCCGCAACGTTCGATCGGTCCGACGATAGAAGTCGACGCGTGACCAGCCACGGACCCCTTGAAGTTACATACGGGCGAACGCATAGCGACGTCCGTAATCAACCGGGGCTACACGTCGGGTTCCTCAGCTTGAAGGAAGCCCGAAACATGATTCCCGAGATAAACGGAGAGTCCCGAGAGCGCGTCCGCAAATTTATAAGCGCGAGTACCTACGCGATGAAAAATATTCAGCCCGCGGACGAATCGATGCTCCTAGAGGCCATATTATGTACCAAATTCAAGGGAAAGGCCATGACAGACTTCGACACGGGCGATATTCGCGATTTCGAACAGCTAAAGTGCGAGCTCGAAACCGAATATCGCGGCATGACCCATCTGCAGCTAGAATTTAACTCCCTAAAACAAAAACCGGAAGAAAGCGCGCAGGAATTCGGGCGTCGAGTCGAAAAATTAGCGAGGAGAACTGTACGAGGCCATGGAGGAAGGCCAAGGGCACTCGCAAGAGCAGCAAAAAGCGATTCTCGACAGCATCAAGATGCAAGCGCTGCATAATTTCCAAATAGGAATGCACGACGATATCAAGATGCTCGTCCGAGCGCAAAGATATCAAAACCTACAGGAGGCAATCACCGGCGCCAACGCGGAGGAAAAGGTAAGAGGCCCCTCCCAGCGGAACGGACAGCCGACCAGAAAACATAAATTCAACGTAGAAAAAGCGCGAAATTCAGGAAGCGCGGCAGTACGATGCCACAACTATGGAAAAACCGGCCATTACGGGCGAGATTGCCGTACGAGCCAGCAAGCAAATAAATTCGCGCTGCCAAGAGTGGACAAGTCCGGCAGCATAAACACGATCGAGTGCACCTACTGCAAGAAGGCAGGGCACAAGCGAGACGAATGTTGGTCGCTGAACGGACGACCTAAATCCGAGTGACCGCGCCGACCGAAAACAGACGCCACGAAGCAGGCACCCGTAAGCACGGTAAGCAGGAAAAAGTCGCGAGAAACGAGCAAAGAAACATCCTCCAGCAGCAGCAGTGAGGAGGACGAGAAGCCCAGAAAGAATAAGGCACGCGCCGCCGAGACATATCAAGTGACGCAGATAACCGGGAAACATAAGGTAGGCCCGTTGGACATGATAACTCTACCCATTCAAGAGGCGGAGAGAGGAAAAATGGATCTACTACTAGACTCAGGAGCGACCCTGACGTTAATTAAAGTTGGCAATCTAAAAGGAAAAACAATGGTGCAGGAAGAAAAATTAGCACTGATAGGCGTAACCGGACACCAGATCCACACGCTCGGAAAAATAAAGGCGACAATGCATCTCGGGAGCAAAAAGATACGCCACACAATGTATGTGGTGAAAGACGATTTTCCGATCGAGTACGAAGGGATACTCGGAAACGACTTCCTGACGAAGCACAAGGCCGACATTTCAAACACGTCGAACCCGTTAATAATAGGTAAAGCCACATTCAAACTCCGACCATATCGGAAGGTGACATTACCACCCCGCAGTGAAACCATCGTTGAAACAGTCACCAATCACAATAGAGTAGTGGTTCGTGCTCTGAACAACAATTCGATAAAAAGTGTAACAAGGAAACATTTAGAGTAGGTGACAAGGTACTGTTACATGACGAGACAGTGCGACGCGGACGATCGAAAAAACTCGAGTCTCAATGGATCGAACCATACGTAATCCTTGAGAAACACAGTGACGTAAAATACACAATCAAAATAAAACGAAAGACGTTACGCGTTTACGCCAATCGTTTAAAAGCATTCATCGAAGAATAAAAACCCCTCTATATAACAATAAAAGCGAGAGAAGCGGAAGCACCTAAACTTAAAGCACTTAGCGAATAGACGGAAATACACAAAGCTTACCTTACTCAGGAAGGGGAGCACCATGCCCCCGACCTGTCAGTCGAAACGCCCGCACGGCGGCCGCTAACTGCACGCGTCCCCCTGGGGGCGGAGGGAGGCCAGGACCCTCCACGAAGAGAGCGCCACGAGTGGCCTGCACTTGGATACGGATTTGGACACCGTTCATTTGGACACGGTTCATTTGGACACGGTTCATTTGGACACGGTTCATTTGGACACGGTTCATTTGGACACGGTTTATTTGGACACGAGAATACGCGACCTGTGCACTTGGACACGAAAATAAGCGACCTGTGCACTTGGACACGAGAATGCGCGACCTGTTCACTTGGACACGAGAATGCGCGACCTGTTCACTTGGACACGAAAATGCACGGCCTGTCCAGATAGACACGAAAATGATAGACAAATTAATCATAAATTATGTTAATATTATTGCATCCCTACTCGTCAATATACGTGGGCGGGGGGAGCTTCGCTCCCCCCTGCACCCCCCCCCCCCCCAAGGTCGGTGTGAGTAAATCTAGAAGTGTGGGCGGGGGGGGGGGGCTCCGCCCCACCCCGCACCCCCCGTGCACTGGGCGGTATGGGTTGGGTTGATGGGTGGGCAGGGGGGGCTTCGCCCCCCCCCCGCACCCCCCCCCCCCATAGACACGCCTTCGGCGTGCCCGGGTAGGAAATGTACCTCGCTGTAAGCGTGAGCGGGGGGGGCTTCGCCTCTCCGCACCCACCATGCACGTGCGTTTCGGTGTCCAAATGCACAGGCCGCGCATTTTCGTGTCCATCTGCACAAGCCGCGCATTTTCGCGTCCAAGTGAACAGGTCGCGCATTCTCGTGTCCAAGTGAACAGGTCGCGTATTCTCGTGTCCAAGTGAACAGGTCGCGTATTCTCGTGTCCAAATGAGCCGTGTCGAAATGAACCGTGTCCAAATGAACCACGTCCAAATGACCGTGTCTAAATAAACGGTGTCCAAATGCACCGTGTACAAGTGCACCTCTCCCAAGCGCCACAGCAAAATTCGAGAATCCTCACGCATAGCCGGATCCTGACCCCGCCCGATCAAGGCCCGAGCATCCATCAAAAAAGGGGGAGGGGTAATCCCCGCTCAATCAAATAGGCTTGCCATTCGGCAAAAAAGCGAGCGCAACCCTGATCAGGGTTCAGAGGATCGGATATCACCCGTTCAATCTGGAGGGTAGGTCCACCCTCCTCCTCCGTCTCACCAGCCCGGCGCTCCTTTGGAGTCACCACGACCCGAACCGGCACAAAATGCTCGAGAGGAGACATCACAAAAAAAAACTCACTAAACTTTACGAGACCAGTAACAGACTCAGACTGAAGCGATTCGTGAAGCAATATAAAAGTCAAAATCCGTGGACAGCCATGCTCAGCAAAAAATATGATAAAAATAACACCAAATCCAAGATAGTATTCCTATTACAAGATACCAATCATCATCTTACACCTCGCGAAAGAGATGGAGAAGATCGGAACCATGCAACTAAAGGAATCTACATGGAAACTAGTCATCAGAATTGATGTCGCAGCATTCGAAGTGAGATACCATCTACTCCAAAATTACCTCGAACAAAGGGCTATGCAATAACACAGACGACGACAACCGAGACGCATGTAACAACATCCTCCGCGTAACAGAAGACAGCAATACAAAACCGACACAACTGCTATTACGATTACAAACCGTATATAAAGTAATGACGAGTCGACGCGGACTGATAGACGCAATAGGCACCATAGGTAATACCCTATTTGGAACAATGGACGCCGACGACGCACGACGAATCCAAGAACAGTTAGAAACAATAAACAATCAACAGAAAACAATACAGCACGCGGCAAAGCACCAAATAAAAATTATAAACGCCACGTTAGGACACATAGAGGCACTAGAGAAGACACTAAGTAAAAACAAAAACTTAATAGCAAATGTCATGAGACGAATACAACAACGAGTAGCAAGACTAGTACGCCGCGAAGAATTAGAAGAGCACCTTTTAATAATAAGCACAATAACAGCCAAATTAGTAAGCGACGTAGAAGATACCTTGGAATACCTTACATATGCAAAAAATGGTATAATTCTCGTACGACTACTGCCACTCGAAACTTTAGTATCAGAATTAAGAGAAGCGACGACCCACCTATCCCGAGGGGCACACTTCCCTTTCAAATTACAAGTAGACAACTGGAATACCATCGAAAAATTTGTAGAAATAAATGCATATTACGATAACCCCAACGTCTACACGATCCTAACCTTCCCGATTATCACCTACCCCAATTACGAAATTATGCGAGTAACCCCCCTGTACGACAATAAAAATGTATTTATAATTCCCAAAACCTCACATACTCTATTGGCTATTAATAAAGAAAATCGAAACTACCTAACACTAAACGAAAACGATCTAGACAAATGTACGCATTCCGACACGACTTTTGTATGCGATACAAACTACCCCGTATATTTCGTAACAGCGCACGCACCATGCGAGGTGCAGATCTATATAAGAGCGCAAAGAGATAGTTGCGAACGACGTCACATACTCTCGAACGTGACGTTCTGGATAACTCTAGCAGAACCGTAGACATTGTTTTCTACCCCGTATAAACAACAAGTAACCATACAATGCAATGATCGGGCTGAAAATAAAATCGAAATAAATAGAACAGGAAAAATTAAACTAAATGAAAACTGTAGACTGACTACGACGGACTTAACACTACGGACGAAAAAACGAGAGTACATCAAGTACATACAAATGCATTTACCACAGTTCAATTTGACCTTCAAAACAATAACTAAAAATATTGGGAATAATGAAAAAGCTGGAACAGAACTACGGCTGGAACCGGTGATCAATGATCCCGCGGAGCTAACTAAACTAAGCCTGAACCTCGAAGAAATAAACGAGGAATTAAAAGACAACCACGTCAGTTTTTTATCTAATAAAAATGTAATATATCCCGTGGGCTCCGTGTCCATAATTGTAATTATTATAGGAATCATAGGTACAGTCATATGGGTAATAAAGAAAAGAACAAAGAAAGACACGCGACGCGATTTCCGCACGCAACTAGGAAAATAAATTATACAAATGTAACCTCCATGGGAAAAGAAAGTGATAACGAAAAACTTCGTGCCTCAGTTTTTCTTTTTCCACGGGGGGAAGGATGATGTTGTGAAACAAAGGTCGCCGTGTCCTAATTGCGACACCTAGCTGTCAGCGCAAATCCTGAATATTGCCAAACTATTGCCAAACTCACCTGAAGTGGCATTCCGGGCTTTACCAGGTCACTCGCCCGGAAGCAAAAGCGCTGACAGCTAAGTCAGCACCTGCGAGCGCGAAAAAAGCCCGCCCTTCCGAGAAGCGGCGGGCAGTCCAGAATCAGAGCACGAACCGCGTTAGTCCGTACTTAATATTATTACGTATCATACTTATATTTACGCCCGCAAGTCAGGGCAGTGAACTTAAGGCCATAACGTGTATCCAAACAAATATCTATTTTATTAAACGCCATTGCTACAAGAATCTCGCGTGCGTTGTTCTTCCTTCCACCCGGCGGATCCTACGAACCCGGTGCTGAGACCGACCTCACGGCGCGGCACGACAACAATCATATCAGAATCGAGTAATCGTCGAATTAAGCTCGATCAAGAACGTAGACAAAAAGAGTCATCGCACGAATATTTGTATCACCGTAACTTTTAAGAATTTGTTAGTTTTGACAATTTTCTTTTAGTCGCAAAAACTTTTGGGTTTTTTACATTTTCTTGAAAAGTATTTTGTCTCATCCTTAAAAGTATGTAATACACTATCGCATACGATAAAATCTCAGAAGCATGCTCTGTGCAAGGGAAAGTAAAATTGTAAGAAGATAAAACTTCTTCAAGCACGCAATCAAAAACGTCTCGATGAGAGGCATATTTAGCAAAGCACGATTCTACGTGACGGATAAGATCGAAAAATCTTGAATTAGGATGAATCAGTCCACCTCGGGATTTCATGCTGACTAATTGTGATACCGCAGACGTGGAAGGGGAATCTGATCTCACAGCTCGTTGACAATTCGTGCATGTGTCGTATACTTTTAATACTTGTTTACACAAATAACCTGTTAATCAATGTAAACTGTTAGATATTAGCGATGTTGATCATTTCCGCGTGAATATAGATGAGCCGTATTCTACAATGTTAACATGCTAAAAGCAGCGCATGCAATTGAAGGAGTTTATTACACAAATCTTACAAGCGGCGATTGTTAGTATTCTACAATGTTAACATGCTAAAAGCAGTGCATATATGTAATTGAAGGAGTTCATTATACAAATCTTACAAGCAGCGATTCTTATTATAATAGATACATACCTACGAATTGTTAAAACGATTGTAAGCAGTTTAAGAGAAAAGTTTATGTTAAAATAAAAAACCTGTCACAAAATATATTATACAATCGAGAGTCTCGGATAGGGTAGAATTATGCTCAAGATTATTATAATCTATGATATCGTCCGTTTGCCAGTCGTGGTATTGTAAAATCCCAGCAAACACAGACTATAACCATTACATAACACAAAAGTAACTTGTAATATAACAACATGTATAGTAATGTAACATATATATAGCAGTTTTTGTAGCAGTGATATAATTGTGTTTTGCAACAATTATATTGCTCTGTTATTTATTGGTTACACTATGATAACAACAATAAAACGTCCACATAACACAGTCTTCAGAGATATACTGACAAAGCGTGCAATGTATATTGATATCTATAGGACTTATTATTGATTTAAATATAAGTTATATAAATAAGACCGCGGCGTCTTAAAATAATATATTGTACGTACAATTATAAAATAAACCAAAATATGTATATTAACAATAACATAAAACATACTTATTAAGACGGTCTTGAAATAATAGAATTCGGACTATGACCGGCATTGACTCGCTTTTATTAATTCGTCTTACGTATGTTTTAAGTTATTAATATACATATGTAGGGATATAGGTTAAATAATAAGTTTATTATATTATAAAGTAAGGGCCAGAAGAGTCGGGAATTTAACGCAAACACTCTACAGTTTCTTAAACGCTCACTTGTTACGTTCTTAGAATCTCACTCTTAGCTCGTCAAAAATCGATCTGCTCTCTCCGCTAGACAGATTCAGACTGAACTCGGTCGCTCGAACGCTTCGCTTTTATAAAAACGTCTCTCATTGCTCGAACATTCCAGTCGCCGCCATCAATCGACGCCGAAAGTCGCTAGTTTTGTCAACAACGGTACCGCCGCCTCTTACAAACGATGCCGTATTTATATATTTATATCTATATAAATAATAAATATAGATATCTATTATTATTTTATTTGTAAGAATCGATTTGACTAATGCGAATATCAAAATATATTTTCTGTATCAATAATTATTAAATATTATACATTATTTTTTAATTTATATACATTTTGATAGGGAAGGGGAAGGGCAGAGAAGAGACGATCGATGATTGGGGGCGTTCAGGAGATACAGCCACTCAGTAGCAGTCGGACGTGATTGGCTTTTACTTTTAGAATGAACCAATCAACGCAGAGTGTTAACAACACGAACTCAACAGTTGGTGTCTGTTGAACGCGCCCATTGCCATGCATGGTGACAGTAGATGAGGTTAGGAAGTATTCCATTGTCACGTTTCCGCCGGGACGATCGCGCGCCCGCGGATCCGCGGACCATATTAATCAGATCCAACAAGCTTCTTCTTCAGCTTCTTCTTCTTATTACTCTCGGGCCCTTATGCCTCCCGACGGAGGTCAATGTGGCCCGGTGTGTCTGTGTATGTGTGTAACGTACGTATGTGGAACTGCGGGGACCACTTCTCCCTGCCGCAAAAGATCCAACATTACTGTACAAATTTTGGTAAGATTAAGATTTTTGCCAATGCGCGAACTCAGTAATTTTTATACGTTTTTGACTAATTGTTTATTTAACGATCACTATTTTTACAGGTATCAAAAAACTGCATCATGCCTAAAGATATTCGACATTTAACAAAAAGACGAAGAAATCAATTAATAAAGAGATAAATATAGAGATAAATAGTAATAGAAGAGATTTAGTACAAATAGCAGGAAGGTATGTACGAATGTAGCGCCTAATAATGATCAGGTACAAGAAGCGGAACGTAATATTGTTCAGTATAATGATACTGAACAATATTACGTTATAAGTAACAATGAAGCTGTAGCACAGTGGGAGCCACCTAGTTTCTTACTTTCTAGTGAACCCTTGTAGCATAATTAATTATTTATAATTACTATTAATTAGTACTTTAAATATATGCAAATTTTATTTTTGTGTTACAGACAGACTTTTTGAAAAAAAAACAGGTGGTATTCATCGCGCGAGATAGTATTCATCGAGCATTAAAAAATTTTTTTTTCGAATAAGTGTGCAATGAACTGTTCTTGGAAAGGAATTCGAAACGATTTTCGAGTTTCGGATTTATATCTCATTAAAATTATAAGAAGTATGTAATTAAAATATATACTGCTTACCATATTAATTGTTAATTACTGTAATAATTTTATTAATTTTGAATATTCTTGTCGTTTCTTTTCAGGAGAAATAATTTCATATCATGCGAGTCTAACAGAATCCGCATTTGATGAAATTGCGGCGGAATAGATACGTTTTGCTAAGCAACGAAGCCAGCGAGAAAATCGTGATAAGAATGCAGCCGAGAAAGACGTAGATTGTCCAAAACCTTAAGCAACAAAGACTCGAGGAGTACACATATAATGGGTGGAAATTTCTACAGGATCTGTGCGATTATTGGAAATGTTTTTTAATTTTTAACTTCGCGCTTCCTTCTCTTTAAAAGGAACCAACACGCTACCATACCAAGTGAAAGTTATCAAGAATATTTGAGATGATTGAAATGTTTTTTGTTTTAATATAGCCTTTCACGAACTAAAAACTTCTGTGGTAATTTCAAGAGCTCTAATCGCATTTTGTAAAATATGTGTATTTTTTTTTCTTTTATCATTTAAACCTTTTCATATAATTATTACCGATTTGGTTATTACTTAATTTTCCACTTATTAGAATTTGATTTTTTTATACGTGTTCGAATAAATGACCATTTTAGGAATAAGTATACTACTCCTTTATCTGTTATACGTATGACATTTGGGTACCACGTACAAAGGAGAAAATAAAGCCTTAATATAAATAATATTTACAGTTCAAACCTGTAAAACAAAGAAGCTTGAAGAATGTGTGCATCAATAAAACATTTGTGCAATAAAAAATATATGTTTTAATATTTATTTTTTCTTTAGAACATTAAAAATTCGTTATTTGTATCTATAATAACTGTAGAGTTATAATTTATATCTGTTGTATAGATGCATCTCAGTGTCAATACATTTATATAGATCTACATGTAATTATTTCAGAGATGTATCTGCATAAAGGTGCATTTTCACATGCCGCTGGAACAAATAGTTGAAGCGACGAATTTGTCGCTCGTAATCTAGCAGCTACAATTTTGTAGTTTACATCGGTTTAACTACAGTGTCAAACGCTGATACATTGCTGACAGTGCTGCCGTGCTGTATTAATTATATGTACTTAAAACACATAACCTAAGAAATTACATAACCTAAAAGGAAACGTTGAAGATACGTATTAGTCATCATCCAGTGACATAAAAAAGAAAAATTAATAAATTAAATTAATATTAAAGATGCAAGATTCGAATAAAGAAAATGAAAATGATGATGACGTAAGTATATATACAAAAAAGTAATTTTTTATATAAAATAAATTCTATTTAATCAAAATAACTAAATTTTATATGAATTTCTTTTCTATATATAGACTAATAAATTAAGGTATATATTTTGAAACGTAAAAGAATATTTTAAGTATTTTAGAACAATATACAACTTGTGAGATATATATGCTATTTCTAATGTTTTGTAGGTATTTGACCTCATACCAGTACAGACATGTGGACTCTGCGAAACCATATGTGATTCAGATTACATCAACCAACATGAGTGTCTTCAAGGATATCCTAATTATTATACTGACCCAAATACTTATTATTTTTATCAGATGTGCGGTATGTAAAAGTAGTATAAATAAATAACTTATTTTTATTTAAAGAAATTTAAAAGAATATTCAATATCATGTAATAATTTGTAGAATATGGAAGTATTTTAAGAAGAAGTGCAATTGATGATCAAGAAGTAACGGTACAAGAAAGTTTAGAAAACATAACAAATAAAAGAAAAAATATAAGGAAAAAATTAAGTATTACAGAAAAGCAGGAGTTGCTAGAATTAGAAGAACAATTAATTTTAGAAGTACAGACACGCGAAGCATTATGGAATCCACAATTAGATTTGTCACTCCGTAGCAGAAAAGCAACGGCACAATTATGGAAAGAAATTTCTGAAGCATTAAATGGTAAGCAAATACTCATTGAATAATAAAATAATTATAGGAATAGTATGCAACTCAATAATTATTAATATAAATTTGTTTGTAACATATGATGTTTTCCAGGAAAACTGTCGGACAAAGAAGCAAATACAAAGTTTAAATCCCTGCATGATACATACAGAAGAATTGTTAGCAATGAATCGTTGGCTAGTGGTTCAGAAAGACCTGCTAAAATGAGCAAATGGCAACACTACGATAATTTATCGTTTTTGCGTGACTCATGCCTACAAAAACAGTGAGTATTTTTTTATATCGTTCTTTCAGAACAATACTTATAGTAGAATGTCAACATAAAATATAAAATAAAACAATAATATAAAACAATAATAGAAATAATATAAAACAATATAAATAAAACAATGTGAAAAAATATATATACATATACATAATAGATTTTTGGAAATTAACATTTTAACTTTATAATAGAACAAAATCAAATGTATCATGCAGCGTAGATAGTAATGATAAAGACTCAATTCTCAGTTCTACAGATGTGGAACAAAATAGACAAGAAAGTATGTTTAATCTAATTCATTATAAATAAATATAATATTACATATATTATTACATATATATATTATATGTAAACATTTTTTTTAGAAACGAGAAAACAAAGCAATAATAAAAAAGATAATTCAGCTCTGGAGAGAATAGGGAATTTGCATGATTTTTTTAAAAAATTGCATTAAATAATTTGTATGTTCTTTTAACTGTCATTTTTTTTGTAATTTTTTAACGCAAATTAAGCGAGAAAATAAATAATGAAATATTGCATTATTTGAAATGCCGAAAACGGTCCGGAAACGACCGAGTCTTCCCGAACGCCGTGTGACGTCACACCGCAGTAAAGTAATACTTTTAACCATTGAAACTATCATTTATTTTGAAAAATGAATAAAGTGAAGACATATAAAACATGTTTCGTACCTTTATGTAAAAGTACTGTTATTAAAACACCAGGTAAACTGTTTTTTTATGTACCTCAAGATAAAAACGTAAGAAAAAGGTAGTTTGAAAGTGCCCATCGTACTGATGAACCAGGGAAATGGAGTTATTTTTGTTGTCAAGATCATTTCGATGTAAGCATTATGAAAACATGTTTTTTTATGCTTTAATTGTAACATTTATAAAAATGTCAAACAACGTGCATATGTCTTGTAAAAATATCTGACATAACCTACTTCAACATAAATTAAACATTAAATGTACAGGTATCGATACTTTTTATTTATAAAATACATCTAAAATTATTTGAAAATTATATAAAAACATTTTGTTTATATGAAGAAGCTATTTAAACATATATATACCCACACAGAACAAAAAGCTCTAATAGACGTCCACATAGTGGACGTCTAATATTAGAGCAAAAAGCTCTAATATTAGACGTCCACTATGTGGACGTCTATTAGAGCTTTTTGTTCTGTGTGGGTTACATCCTCCTGTAATTAAATTTAATTTATTTATACAAAGATGTATTATGTGTATATTCATATTGCTCTAGAAGTATGTATTACTATAAGCTTTCGTCCAGAATTTATTTTTATTTTGTATATATAATTTAAAAATCATACTCAAATATACAAACCTTCTGATGCCGCACAGTCAAGGCACTCTACGCGTTCAACTCTTTCTTCTCCTTCATCAACTTTTAATATTACAGTGTAATCTTTTTGTCGAACTCGATATTCAGGGCAAATTCTTCCTTTCACTATAGAAATAGAATCTTCCCGTTTGACGCTGACATAACCTGTAGCGGAGTCTCCGTAATCTTCTCTCAAAGATCTATAATAGACGCGTTAATTATGATAATTCATACATAATTGAAACAGAATTTAAAACAATTACTACTGTAATAATAATACAATTGTACTTACAAAGCTGCTTTTATTCCTCGTACTTCTGGAGCATTGTATCGCTCATCAGTTACAATATATTCCCAAACCATAAATATGCTTATTTTTGGCAAATTCATTGAATCAGCTTTAACGAATCCTGGATCCAATTGGTTTGGCATTTTATTTTAATACGCAGAACGCAGATATTAACGGTAAATAAAAGTATCACAATGATAATATACCTACTAGCAGACGGAGAGTTGAGACTATTGCAATGTGACGTCATACACTTGTCAGCCAATCAAAATCGTTTTCTCACAGCACAGAAAATTTCAAATATTATTAAAATTTAATTTAATTTTTGAATACCTACCTATTGATTAAAATTAAAAATTTTGTTGTAAATAAATTTATAATAATGTATATTTAAATTACAAACAAAAAAAATCTAATATTTTTTTTCATGCAAATTCCCTATTGCTGATGCTTTCTGTAAAAGAAATACGGTGGCACCCATTGTTTTACCTGATCCTCCAGAAAACGATGAAGTGGACGCAACTGTAGCTGTAGTGGAAACAAGACTGAGAAAACTTCCACGAAACATATTGGATGATACAGCGCAGAAACTTTTTCAACTAACGTATGAGCTCATAAAAAATATTTCTTGAAAAAGTTTTTGCGATGCATTATCAAACATGTTAAGTGTTTGTTACTTAATTAAGCATACTTGTTAAGCTTAAGTTTTTCATATTTTTATGTGTGATAAAGGCCCGTTTCTACCATTCGCGATTAACTTTAACCTCAAGTTAAACTATCTTAACCCTTAGTCTGTAATGTTTTTTTTTTCAGATACATTCTTTAAAAAAGACAAAGATAGTTTAACCCAAGATTAAAGTTAACCGTGGATGATAGAAACGGGCCATAGAACGTTTTCTGTGTTATAGTTTATATTACTAATTATAAACATGTACATGCAATATAGACTTTTATTTTTAATTTTTTTATTTGTACTTGTCGTATGTAATATAAAACATTTCCTATGTTATAGAGTTAATATTACTAAGTAATACTATTATAAACATGTACATGCAATATAGTCTTTTATTTTTAAGTTTTTTATTTGTACTTGTGATATGTGATATAAAACGTTTCCTATGTTCTACAGTTTATATTACTAACAATAAGTAATACTATTATAAACATGTTCATGCAATATAGTCTATACTTTTATTTTTATATGAAATAATAATAAATAATATAAATAACAAGTAAACGTCTTTTTCAATTATTTTGCAACATTCTTTATTGTTAATGCTTATAAACAATAGTGAATATATCTAGATATATAAAGAATATATGCGAGGCTACATATTTTTTGTATTTTGAAAAACATATTTAGATATAATCATTTTGCCAAGGTACAGATCCTTCATTATTAAAGTATGTACAAAACTTTTCTCTTATTTCTATACTTGATTTAGTACTCATATATGATCCTGTACGACGAATTTCACGATAGGCAGTACAAAAATCATTATGATCTACATGATTAATTATACTTGCAGATATATATTCATTAGTGTTTATGTCTTGCTTTCTTAACCAATTATGCAAGCACACAATGGCTTGCACAATTTTTTCTGCAGTTTCTACTTTACTGATTATTGGTTTTCTTAATATTCGCCACTGAGAGGCAAGAATACCAAATGTATTTTCAATAGTGCGCCTGGCACGGCTCAATAGTTAAATATATTTTTTTCTTTATTTAATCCGCCCCTTCCTGGATATGGTCGCAACAAATATTCCTTCAAAGGGAATGCTTCATCTCCAACGAGGCAATATGGTAGTATGGGACCATTTTCAAAAATAGTCTCTGCATTTGGTACATTTAGCTTTTTTTGTTCAAATTTTTTGCCAAACTGACATTTTCTAAAAATACCACCATCGCTGCATCTTCCATAGGCTCCAATATCGACAAATGTGAATAAGTAATTGGCATCACATATTGCCATTAAAACAACACTATAGCTGTGTTTATAGTTATAATATGTAGAGCCAGCATTAGCAGGACACTGAAAAAGTACATTATTATAAGTATACATTATTATAATAGTTGCGTTCAATTTGCAAATCAGAGGTGTAAAACTGAATGCAAATATTGTCAAATTGAATGAATTTATAGTAGTATAAAAATATACTTGAATAACAATGTGTTTTCCATCGATGGCACCAATGCAATGAGGAAAATTGCATTGATTTTCAAAATCTGCTGCAATACGTAGCCAATCTTTCTTTGTAAAAGATGATGGAAGAACAACTGGACACAACATGTTCCAAATTGCTTCACATGTTTCGGATATAATATTATTTATTGTTGTACATCCTAATAAGTACTGGTATGATATTGATACCATTGAGTCGCCAGAAGCCAAATATCTATAATATGTGAAAGATAACTATATAAGTCAAATCATTTATAGCTTGTATTGTCTAATGCATTGCTTTCATATTTTTATGCAATTATTTTAAAAAATGTAATAAAACAAACCTTAGAGTCAAACACAAACGTTCTTCAGCACTGACAGGCTCTCAAATATGTGTCTGCTTTTGAAGTTTCGGTCCAACAATTTGTAGTAAATTTTCCAGTTGCGTTGATGACATACGAAAATAATTCAGAAATCTTGCACTTTCTAATCTCACATTCGGTAAAATAGCTTTGTAAAATCCATATTTATTATGATTTTGAAAAAGTGGTGCGACCCAAAATTTTTTTTTCGAATAATGTCTTTTGTTTCTGATATGTCGATAGCAATATAACAAAAGCGATATCATTTTCAAATTGTATTTGACGTTTTCGTCGAATTATTTGATTACAATTAGATATCCAATTATGTTCAGGATTTTCACCGCGATCGATCACCGCGATCGATACCGCTGCCGCCATCCCTGAGCCGCCCCCTGAACGAGGTGACTTCGCGCCGCTCCCCCGCGTCACCCCTGACCGCGCGGTCTCTCGCGTCGCGCTATCGATCCGGACATGCGAGGATCCCGTGATCCTGCGAAACGCGCCTATTGGCCATTTCACTTGTCGCGTCACCGAATGTTCCGGAAACGGGCCCGCGAGAGCTCCGGTCCCTTCAGTAGAAGATAATCGAGCGGTTCAAGCGGTCCTCTTGCCGACTTGCACCCGTACGCATAGATTTCTACTCCGATTCACGCGGTCAAGTTCGCCGTCGTGCATTCGTTAATCTCGCAAGTGGCGGTTCACGCGGACTTACGCCCCGTTGTGCATCCGCGCTGCAGTTATAGTGCCGTCAGTGCACTCAGCAAAGTGTCTCGCAGGCACTCGCAACCGCGCCATTCGCGCGCTCGATCCGCTCTCACAGTGCGGTGACGAACTTAACGCCTCTGAGCGTCCGCATATTCACCCTCGCTGACAGCGAGAGGTGCATTCCATACGCTGCTCCACGCCGCGCCTCGTTCTGTAAAGGCCCTCGGCGAAGCTGTACAAAGTATAAATAAAGTGCAACTTTGAAGTGCAAAGGTCAGTGTCCGCTCATTCTCCGCACTCCAGATCCCTGTCGGGGTCGACCCGGCCTTCCCTGCTCCAATTGGCGAACCGGAGTTACGCCCGGCCGAGAATTTCGCCAACAAATTATAATATTTTTTTCTTTTGGAAGCTGCCATTATTGCTTTCTACAACACAACTTCGTCGCTGCAATCTTTCTTCATGTGCACAAGCTGCCGCTGTAATAGTTTAGCGACAAAAGTCATCACGTGATCATTTTTGTCGCTCAAACGATCAGTTTCAGCGGCACGTGAAAATGCACCTTAAGAGATATAAATTTTAACTTTACAGTTATTATAGATACAAATAACTTCGAGCATTATGGCTATTTCAATAACAGTTCGGTAGTATATATATTGCAGTTATATACATTTTCAGCAATTAATATAACAGTTAAATCATAGTAATTTATATAATTTTAATATAACGTGTTATATTGCTGTTATGTCCACACAATGTCATGTGAGTGAGAAATTACAATTAACATATATATAACTGCAACCTCCACGTTACATTACATGTTACATTTCGTTATATAACTGTGTTTGCTGGGATAGAACTTGATCCGTTCACTCGTTATATGAGATCTCAACATCTCGAATACTCGCAACCCGTCGCGTCGCGTAAAAGAATCACGGTCGGTCTCGCTCCGCGTGTACTTGGCGCGAGACACTACCGTGTCTCTTGATTTGGTCTAATTTTTCCTTAACACATTGTCGATATTCTGTACTCTTTCCCTTAGATTTCGGTCCGTAAATATCTTTCAGCTTCTGTAGCGAGATTAGAATTTGCGGCAAAGTCTGTTCGGAAACGGTGCAGTTTCCAAATTTAGGAGGTTTTATGATACTGTACACTGACAATATTTTGTACAGTTGCAAGAACTTCGAGCAGCTGGGATGATCATTACATCCTGCAGCTTGTCGAATAGTGCCAAAAAATTTCTACAATAAAAATACATACAAACATAGATTGTACATAGATGCTGTTCGGCACTCCGCCTTGTAAATAATTGTACATATAAGTCATAGTAGTTATTTTTTTGTAGTTCGTAGTCTTGTAAATTTCGCGCGAAACGTCGGCGGATCGCGAGCAGAAAATGCGACTCACCTGTCGGTGCTGCCATCGCCCATCCGCCGACGGCACCCACTGCCCCCCCCCCCCCCCCCCCCCGCCCGCAACTACTCGCCCGCGGCACGTTTTAGGACCGCGGGCACTCATCGTCAAGCCGCCTTACGGCACATACGGACTCATCATCCAGCCGCCTTATGGCCATCATCGCTGCACAACCCGACTAGCCACATCGTCAAGGAGCTGAGCAGCTCGGAACGTTCCCGGAGTCTTTCCTACTCTCTTGCTTGCTCACTATCGCCTTGCTACCGGCCTGCTGTCTTGCTTACCTGCTCTGTTTCCTGCTTGCTTGCACGTGCCTGCCGGCCGCGCGCCGACCGAGCCGAGACCCACGGAGCAGCCGCGAGGTCGGAGGACAGGACGAGGACCGGTGGATTCCCGGTGACGACGGCCGACACGGTGAGTCGCTTCGCTTTATGTTCGCTGCATGCGTCGTGCACGCTATTCGTTTCGTGAGGGGCCGATACCCCTCTAGTCCTTCGAAACCAGCTTAGTAGACCAATTCGCGAATCCGGGGTTCGCTCAACCGCCCCCCGAGCAGATGCAATGACATGCGCGCACGTGGGTACGCACGCACATCATTATCAATAATGACTGGCACTTGTGGAGATTACATTTATTACATAATTTGTATCTCAGGTGTTGTGCGATTGTTCAAGTCAAGCATATGAGGTAAATACTTATATTTCCGTGTTCTCCTATTTCAAGATTCTTCAATCACGGTAAGTAACAAAAACTCAAGATAACAAATGTTGTATATTCGGTTAACTTTTGCCAATAATTGATTTTCTTTTTCAGGTATTCTCCACTTTCGACAATCGCACAACGAGGTAAATATTTCTCTCCCCCTTCCGTCATTTTAAAATTCTTCAATTAAAGTAATTTTCTTTTCTCTGTCAGGTACATTTCAAATTCCAGGATTAAGCAAATAAGGTAAGTATATCTTCCCGCCCCATCACTGTAGAATTCTTCATTCACCGTAAGTATAATGACTGGAGGACTATGACCCGTATTCATTGTCGGAGCATGTTTGATCGAGTAATGCACCCAATTCGGACAAGTATGGAAGTTTAATTACCTCCAAGTTATCCTGATTCATTTTCCCGGTTAGTAAATATTTAAAATCGTATTTTTCGATGAGATAGGGGCACAAATTAATCGTTGATTGTAGGGAGATTCGCAAAGCTTCAGACGTTTGTACGGTTAAGAATTCATCAGCCGTTATGCCACATTGTACTTTGGCAAGTTCCCACTCGTTTAACCATTGGAGCGCATCTTGTAATACCTGAAGATATAGTGAATCAGGTCATATTAAATTGGTTGTAAAGTATTTAATAAAGCGTTACAGCTGTTCAATAATAATCGTGTAATTACTTGAAAGTCTTTGGTTCCTGGGGTCAGACCCTGATTCGGAGATTTCCGATTTAGCGCATCAAACATGTCGTTTATTCGAGTGCAGAACTTAATTGTTTCTTCACATTCGGCGAGAAATTTGATTCCACGTGATAAATAAAAGACCAAACCTTGTGCAACAGACTGACTATAAATCTACAAATGTGCAAATGTGTAACGATTTATTTTCCATAAAATGTATACAATATAAATATTATGGTATAATTAGAAAAGAAATACCTGAATCGCGAGTCGAACACGCATTTTCGAGGTGGTATCCAATATAACATGTCTTTGTGTTATTTTAGGACAAGCCCTGGCATTTCCTGGATATTTACTGTCCAGATCGAATAAGATCTTGAAGTAGTCCCAACGTATGTATTTATCCGACGATTTTATCTGCAAAAATGTTTAGTAAAAATATTTATTTATTGTTTTCTATATACTGTGCCGTTTATTTATCATGCAAGACTGCTCTCATTCGTGTATATCATAATTTAAACAGAGTTTATTTTCGTAGACAGAAATTTAATTACAGATTTTTTAAATTACTATATACATGTAACTATAATTCAGACAGTATTTATTGCATAAATTAATTAATTTTTTTCAGATATATAAATTATTTTCCTGTTTTCCAGGATGCCGTAAATTAGGTATTTTTCCTTTATTCCTTTATTTTGGAGTTCATCAATCGAGGTAAGTAATAATTCGAAACAAATAACTTAAATTTACTAATTCAATAAATTTTCCTTATATTTTTTTTGTCAGGTATTCTCTGGATGTAATAATCATGCATATCAAACAAACTTTTTTTTCTTTACCCTCCGATTTTCGGATGCATCTATCATCATGGTAAAGCGCGTATGCATAGTTACTCTTTCAGGTACGACTTTGTAAAGCGTAAGCGGATCTAATCAAGAGACACGGTAGTGTCTCGCGCCAAGTGCACGCGGAGCGAGACCGACCGTGACTCTTTTACGCGACGCGACGGGTTGCGAGTACTCGAGATGTTGAGATCTCATATAACGAGTGAACGGATCAAGTTCTAAGTAGGCTTGATCGAAGTAAGCTATCGCTTGGGGTCGATATGGGGGGGGGAGGTATCTCCTATAATATTTTCCGCTACGTGCCCTACGAGCGGAGATATTGCGACGCAAAGTCGGAATGTGAAAAATTTTTATTAAGATACTCCTAACGCCGACGTCTTATGACACATTTATATAACATACATGTAACAGAGGAATGTAACTTTCACTTTTTCGACACTGGCGGTGCTAGTATCGCCAGTTTCGATATCGCGCGCGCATTATTATCGATCGATCTAGTAGGTAAATTAGGTCGATAGACTTATCGGTCGACAGGAGGAAGATTTCTATTTAGGTAAATTAGGTATTATCAACCCAGCGAGTAAATCCATTCGAGTTGATATATCGATATGTGTTACGTGTGCGTACTGCGCTCAGTGCAGTCAGTGCGTTCAGCCGGTTCAGCGCGCTGTCAGTTAGTTAATAATAACCTATTAATAATCTCTTGATAACCTAGAAATAGTGACGATCGTGACTTTGTGGGCCTGTCACGCGCACAAAAAAAATCTGCGAAAATTTTCGACTTCCTAACATGAAAGCTTGAAGTTTTCCTTACAAAATATTTTTTTTTAAATGTTTCTACGATTTTTTGTTACTGACAAGGGAAGGGTCAACCCTCGGGGTCACCGATTTTGTCGAAATTTTACTAAAATGTAGTATTGATATAGAAGTGACAAATGCTGTACGGAGACGATGCGCTTCTCAACCGTTGCCGAGAAAGAAAATAAAAATTATATAAAAAAAATAAAAAAAATTATATAAAAGGAACGGGACGCGAATCAGCAACCTTCACGCTTGTAGTCCGACGCCTAGTTCGCTACGCCACGCTGACACTTGAAAGACGCTTTACTGCAATGGTATGAAAGGAGCGTGCTAAAATTCACATCGCGATTTCGGGTCAACCCTCGGGGTCACCGATTTTGTCGAAATTTTACTAAAATGTAGTATTGATATAGAAGTGACAAATGCTGTACGAAGACGATGCGCTTCTCAACCGTTGCCGAGAAATTGCGATGTGAATTTTAGCACGCTCCTTTCATACCATTGCAGTAAAGCGTCTTTCAAGTGTCAGCGTGGCGTAGCGAACTAGGCGTCGGACTACAAGCGTGAAGGTTGCTGGTTCGCGTCCCGTTCCTTTTATATAATTTTTTTTATATTTTTTAAATATAATTTTTATTTGTTTTCTCGGCAACGGTTGAGAAGCGCATCGTCTCCGTACAGCATTTGTCACTTCTATATCAATACTACATTTTAGTAAATTTTCGACAAAATCGGTGACCCCGAGGGTTGACCCTTCCCTTGTGAGTTATCGTGGATTGAATAAGAAATGAGCATTTTGACTTTGATTGCTCATAACTATCTTAAAAAAATTATCGTAAAAAAAGATTTTGCAAGGAAAACTTCAAGCTTTCATGTTAGGAAGTCGAAAATTTTCGCAGATTTTTTTTGTGCACGTGACAGGCCTACAAAGTGAAAGAAAAATTTTCTATTTCGTCCAGCTTGTAGTTTTTTATATGTAAAAATTATCAAACTCACAAAAACTAAAAAATAATAGTAACCTTTCGAAAGTACAGATTTTAAGCTTTAAAATCCTTTTTTTAAATTTAAATTTCGTTTATTTTAACAAATTATTATAATACAGGAATAAAGATGTTTGTAAATAGCCTAATCTCCTTTACATGTGCATGTGTTTAGTAAAGAAAATTTATTTTTATATGTACAGATCCTTGTTGTAGTTGAACATACAGAAGTTTTATGTTTACATACAATTACATAGACAAACTATCACCTAAGGATATACTATACTAGTACATGCTTATAACATATTACGCTGAGTTGTATTTGTATTCTATGTCGCAAAATATATATGTTATAAACATGTACTGTTTAATGCTTATATATGATCCCTAATACCACAAAAAGGAATGATATCACAACAAAATTACCTTTTTAAAAAAAAGGTAAAAAAAGGGTGCCAAGTACAGCTCGAAGAAAGTGGTTATCTCAAAAAAACCGATGAGATATCTTTGTACCTAAAGTGGTTATCTAAAAAAAACCGATGTGGTATGTTTGTATTTTCACAAAAATACATGAAATCTATAAATTGCCCCAATTAAAAAATAAATATATATTCTTCGGAAAATAACTGTTGTATTATTTTTAAAAAATATCTTTGTATTTAACCCCTTCGTTGGCATTGACGCAATAGTGCGTCAAATTAATCCGTGCCCTGTGTGGCATTGACGCAAAAGTGCGTCAACCTTTTTTTTCCTATTTAACTTGCTCCGATTTGGCATCCAAGTCTTATACGGGGGTTTTTGGGGTCGCTGATTACGAATCTGAATTCAAAATTTGCAAATTCAAAATGGCGGATCCAAAATGGCGGATGAAAATGCAAAAAATTACTTGATTGGGATGAAATTTGCCACTCGGGGGTTTTTGGGGTCGCTAATTACGAATCTAAATTCAAAATTTGCAAATTCAAAATGGCGGATCCAAAATGGCGGATCCAAAATGGCTGATAAAAATTCAAAAAATTACTTGATTGGGATGAAATTTGCCACTCGGGGGTTTTTGGGGTCGCTGATTACGAATCTGAATTTAAAATTTGCAAATTCAAAATGGCGGATCCAAAATGGCGGATAAAAATTCAAAAAATTACTTGATTGGGATGAAATTTGCCACTCGGGGGTTTTTGGGGTCGCTGATTACGAAGCTGAACTTAAAATGAAGGAATTCAAAATGGCGAATCCAATAACATGGAGCGAAATACAAAAAATAGGTGGAAATGTATGAAGCTTGGTACTCAATGTTGTTTTAAATGATTTAAGAATTCCAGTTTTGAGATTTCTCAAAGTTTGAAAACATTTTAATTGCGGGAATTTACGAAGCTTGAGTACTGAGCCAAGTCTGGTTGGGGACTTATTCCTTCAAATAAAGTTTCATCAGTTTTAGCATAACTGTTACATTATTCTCGAGGCAAACTTCTGAGACGTTGAAATTTTATTCAAAAAAACGAATAACGTTATACGCTATTGAGCAGCTTTAGGAATCAATATTACAGTATACATATCACTCCATTTTATGACAAGAAAAACCGTTCTCACTGAATTTAAAATCCACAACATAGTATTATCTAACCTAACATATATATTTTCGAAAACTGTTTGTTTGTCTCAAAGTCTCAGGACACGCACAGATACTCACAGATACTCACAGACACTCACAGATTCGACCAGACACCACACAGATACTTACCGATTCGAACAGACACCTCACAGACTCTCACAAATTCGAACAGACACCACACAGACACTAACAGATTCTAACAGACGCGCAAGAGCTACCGTGACCTGCTAGTATATTATATAGTATTTGTGAAGTCAATTTTCACAATTATTTATTGGCTGTCTATTGGGTGCAATTCAGTAACGTGCACGATTCTTCTACGTCAAAATGAGTTCCGCTCCAAAAAAAAAGAAAGAACTTTGAAGATAATGACGTTTGTTCGGAGGAAAGCACTTCCTCTAACACTGATAACAGCTCAGATGAAAATGACACCGATAATGATGATTGGTTGTGTGAACAAAGCGACACCGAAGATTATGGGATTGTTGAAACTGCAGGCGATCAAAATAATGATTCTTCCGAAGATGAATTGAATATTCCTCTAGCAACACGCTTGGAGAAATTCATGAACGATCTAAAGTGGACTGACGATGGAGTTTTTAGTCCAACCGTTCATTCATTCACTGATCAGACTGCAGGGGTACAGCCATCTGCCAATCTTGACCCAGACAACACTGCTCGTGAAGTATTTGCAGAATTCTTCACTCAAGATATGATTGATTCAATTTGTGCAGAAACTAATCTGTATTATGAAAAGAAATTAAAAATTCTACGTGACGCAGGTAAATTGAAGCCCCAATCTAGGATCTTGCAATGGAATTTGTTGACACCTGATGAATTGTATACATTCATTGCACTTCTAATACTGATGGGAATAGTGAAAAAACCATCTTACGTCATGTATTGGTCGACTGAACCCATGATAGAGACACCATTTTACGCAAAATGTATGTCCCTTCGCAGATTCCAGATCATTTTTCAATTTCTGCACTTCGTGGATGACGATGAAGAGTCGAAAGACAAGATTCAAAAGATTCGACCCGTTCTCGAATTCTTGGTCGATCGATTTCAGGCAGTTTACCGACCGGGACGGGATATTTCAATTGACGAAACGCTTTTACGATTCAAAGGAAGACTAAGTTTCAAGCAATGTAACCTCAACAAACGAGCTCGTTTTGGTATAAAATTATATAAAACTAGTGAATCTGTAACGGGATACATTTACAATTGCGCAATTTACACGGGGAAGGATGAGAGTAAGTCCAAAGCAAAGACAGCAATGGGCATATCTGGGGAAACTGCTAAAGAGATGCTTGGTGATCTTGCAAAACAGGGTCGATATTTATACATTGATAACTGGTATACCTCTCCATTGCTGTTCAAACAGTTCGTTGATGAAAAAACCAACGCCTGCGGGACTGTTAGGATGAACCGAAAATACTTACCTAAAGTAAATACGACGAAGATGAAAGTTGGCGATATGAAGGTGTTGCATACACCTAAGTTGTGCTTGATTCTTTAAAAAGATAAGAAAGTCGTAAGCATGCTTACAACTCATTAACGCCCTGTCATGATAACAACTGATAAGTTAAACCGACGTACAGGAGAGTATAAACAAAAACCAAATGTGGTAATCTTCTACAACAATAATATGGGCGGAGTGGATTTATCCGATCAAATTTTACATCCCTACGAAGTGCTACGCAAGTCTGTGAAATGGTACCACAAGGTGTTTTTCCACCTCTTGGACATGGCTGTTTTCAATGCGTCCGTTGTATACAATTCTTTCGCCCTGAAAAAAAGATGAAAAAGAATCAGCTCGATTTTAGACTCGCGTTAGTTGAAGAACTTATCAAAGAACATTGTGACCGAGAAACTACAGCTACACGCAAAACTTTCTCTCGTCCCTCTCCTCACATGGAACGACAAAGACAGCATACACATGTTCCAGGCAAAATAACTGATTCAGCAGGAAAAACTTTAAGAAGGCGATGCTTCGTCTGCAAATCAAAGGGGAAAAGGACGGACACTACCGTACAATGTACAAAGTGCGATAACATACCACTTTGCCTTGCGTGCTTTGAAAATTATCACACAAATCGACAAGTATTTTAAAAATAGCACTTATTTCGGATATCAAAGTTCATCCTGAAGATTTTTTTCAATAATTCTAGTTAAAAATTTATAATACAAACAAATCATAAAAAATATTTGAAAATTAAAAAAAAAACAAAAAAACAAAAAAACAAAAAAGAACAAAAAAACGGAAAAAAAACAAAAAAATAAAAAAACAAAAAAAAAACAAAAATATATATAAAAAAAGGAGGGTTTAAATCCTACCGTTGCAGCCTCCTCGTGGCACATTCCGGGGTCGTGAATAAATTCACCAGCTAATGCAGGGGGTTACAAAAAGTATTGTTACCAATTTTTCAAAATCAATATCGACACTTACTAGTGTGAGAAATATTTTTACTTCATGTAGACTGCTATTGGATCCTCAAACTGAATTTGCAAATTTTGTGTTCAGGCTCATAATCAGGGACCTAAACAACCTATGAGTACCGAATTTTATCTAAATCAATCTGTATTATTTGTATTTTCATTCGCCATATTGGTTCGTCATTTTGAATTTCTGAATTTTGAGTTCAGATTCGTAATCAGCAACCTAAATAACCCATAAGTACTAAGATTTATCCAAATCAAGCCGTTTTTTGTATTTTCGTCGGCCATATTGGATCCGCCATTTTGAATTTTCGAATTTTAAGTTCAGATTCGTAATCAGCGCCCTCAAAAACCCCAGGGTATAAATTTTCAGGATAAAAAATTTTCCTGCCATTTTGGGCACTTTTTGTCGAATTCTCTCTGCCAACGAAGGGGTTAAGTGTCTTTTTTTTTTTTTTTTTTTTTACGTGGATGAAATCTTCAACTACTGGAGTCCCACGGAGTTGCGACAACCAGCCCTGAGTCCGATCGGGGAGCGCCCAAGGGCAACCGGTCATGCCGAAGCAATCGGGGAGCGCCCGTGGGCAACCGGTCACGGACCCGGATGGGGATTACGCCACCCCTCCGAGGTTTCAGCCAGTAGCCCCCCTTGCGGGGGGAAGACTCCCCCGTCTCCGGGGCGGGGCGGGGGAAGTGTCGGATTCCACGCGCGCGCAGTCCAATTACGGGGAATACTCCAGGGAGGCCTGAGCCTCCCTGAGCCTGCCCTCAAGGAATACGCCGAGTGACCCTACCACTGTGCTGGTTTGGGGGAGCCCCGGGAAACGCACTGATACATCCATGGGCTCCCCCGCACCTCGCCTTCCGGGCGAGAACATCTAATTTGTGGCGGATAAGTGCCACCACCCTCATCCGCCACCCCTCCCTCCAGAGATGCTTGCGCAGCGGGCGAGCGGTGGTCCCCGACCACTCGCCCGCCCCCCGGGACGAGCGAGGGAGGAGCCGTAGACTCCTCCCCCCTCGCGCCCCCTTAGCGGGGGCAGGCGAGGTCCACGATCCCGAGGTTGGGCCTGAGCCCTCCCCGCGCGATCCACGGCCCTCTGCCCATGCGGATCCGGAGGAGCGTTTGTGGCGGGAACTCCTTAGGGATCCCGCCCGAGCTCCCGCGGGTCCGCCTCCTTCCCCTCCACTGACCTCCTCGGCACCAAATATGGTGACAGGAGGGCGGACCCCCCCCTCCCCCCGTAGAGAGAGGATGAGTCTGGTTCGCCCCCCCCCCCGTGTCACCCCCCTTAACCTCAGCTACTGCTCGACACAACCCCCTTAAAGAGGGGAGGGGGGTGCCCGGACGCTTGTGGAAGGACGGGGACGCCGCCCTCGTCGGAGGAACGACGCCCTCCCCCCTCGCCCGGTTGTCTCTTAATTCCCCCCGCCGTCGCTGTCGTCTTCCGACTGCGGGGGAGGAGGAGCTTCTCCTCTCCTCACTCTTTCGTCCGCCTCCTTCCGCGTCATTACATTGTCGCAGAAGGAGGCGAACCTCCTCCAGTTTTCTCTTCCTCTTTCTCCCGCCTGCACCGTCGCTGCGACGATGGCGGGGAGGGAGAGATCCTGCCCGATAGCTGCCCTGAGGACACAGCGCTCCTCCGCCCACGCTGGGCAGTGCTCCAATGTGTGCTGCACCGTGTCCACCGCCTCAGGGCAGTGGTGGCAGCCTTTGGTGCGCTCCTTCCCGATGCGGTGCAGGTACTCGCCGAAACATCCATGGCCCGTCAGTACCTGCACCGCGTGGAAGGCAAGGTATCTACATTTGATGCCTTCCACCCACTCCGCCAGTACCGGCTAGACGATGACCCTCCTACCCCACAAATGTCGGGGGTCCGCGAGATACTCCCCCCATTCGCGGAGAAGAGTCTCCTTGGCGCGGAGCTTCAGCGCCCTCCTAGCCCTCGGCGGGACTTCCCCCCAGGTTCTCCCTGATCTGGCGGACCTCGTCGTACGTCGTGGCGTACGACTTGGCCAGCAACTCTATCGGGGGAATTCCCGCGAGGGTGGTCGC
The DNA here is from genome assembly GCA_035220575.1 of Temnothorax rugatulus. Classification (NCBI taxonomy): domain Eukaryota; kingdom Metazoa; phylum Arthropoda; class Insecta; order Hymenoptera; family Formicidae; genus Temnothorax; species Temnothorax rugatulus. The sequence goes on from JASTWL010000990.1 coordinate 34,486, forward strand.
CCCCATGTGGGAGACGGTCCGGTAGGCTCTGGCGGCCCTAATCGCTATCACCCTTTGCGCGGCCGCCATTTGCCCTCTGAGGCGGGTGCTCTCACCCACCTTTCGCCACCAGATCGGTGCTGCGTAAAGCAGCACCGAGTGGACCGTCGCCACATAGAGGCGGCGCACGTGCCCGCTCGCCCCGCCAATGTTCGGCAAGATTCTTGCCAAACAATTGGCTATCTTCTTGGCCCTTGGGGCCACGCGGGCGACGTGCTCGCCGAAGCTCCTCTTTTCGTCCAGCCACACCCCTAGGTACTTGAAGTGCGGAGTGATCGGGACTTCAACACCCTCTACTTTGAGGCTGAGCCACTCCGGAGGCGGATCCCGCGGACGGCGACCCCGTCTGCGGCGATCGTAGAATACGGTCGCCTGGGTCTTTTGCGGGGCCACCTCCAGGCCCAGCCTCCGTATGGAGCGCACCACACATTCGGCTGCCACATTGGTCAGCCCGAAGAGCTCCTGCCACTCCTCCTCGCTGACTCCCAGGAATATGTCGTCCGCATATCCCGAGAGCCAACATCCCTCGGAGAGGGGGGTCCCAAAGACTAGGTCGTAGCCGACGATCCACAGCAGGGGCCCCAAAACTGACCCCTGCGGGACGCCGCACTCGACCAGCCTGAATCTCAGGACCCCGTCCCGGTCCGTGTACAGCAGACCCCTGTCCCTGCAGTAATCCCGGATGATCACAATCAGGTAGGGGGGAACCCCGAACCTAGCCAGGGCCTCCCCTATTATCGGCCAGGGGAGAGAGTTGAACGCGTTTACGACGTCGAAAGAGACGCCGAGGACAACTCTCCCCTCCTCTATTTCGGCCTCCGTCCGGGAGAGGACGCGTTTGACCGCGTCTATGGTCGATCTCCCGGCACGGAAGCCGAATTGATCATCCGAGATCCCTCCTTCTGCCCTCTGGGACAGGTGCTGGACGAGGCGTTCGGCTATGATTCTCTCAAAAATCTTGCCAACCTCGTTCAGCAGGCACACGGCCGGTAGGCTGACGGCAAACCCGGGGGTTTGCCCGCCTTCGGCAGGAGCACCAGGCTGGCCTGCTCCACTCGGTGGGGAACCGGCCGGCCTTCAGACACGCGGTGAAGACCTCGCGCATTCTGCTGGCCAGCCCCCCCCCCCCCGCGGCCAAGGTCCACGCTCGTCCTGGAATGCCGTCAGGGCCAGGAGCCTTGCCCCTCCTGACCCTGCGGAGAGCCCTCGACAGCTCCTCCTCGGTGACCCCCAGTTCCTCACTCCACTCCGGCTCCGCTGTCGGCGGGAACCGTACCTCTCCCCCGTCTCTCTTGGGGAAGAGCTTGTCGACAATTTCGCCGACGAACTAGGAGTCCAATACTTCCGTGATTGGGGGCGTCCAGGCCTTGAGCTTTCCCAGCACCAGCCTGTATGGACGCCCCCACGGATCCTCCTCCACGCTGTCGAGGAGCTCTTTCCACGAGCGCTCTTTGGCCGCGCGTATCGCTGTAGAGAGGACCTGGCGGGTGGTACACCAGGCCTCTCCCGCTTCCTCCTTTTGCAGAGGACCGCGCCGGCCAGCGCGCGCCCTCTGCCAAATCCTCTTGGCGCGGACGGAGGAGCGCCTGAGATCGGTTAACTCCTCCGTCCACCAATATGCACATTTTCTGGGGGGTTGTGGACGAACCCGGGGCATTGCCACGTCACAGACTTTTGTCATCAGCCGTGACAGATCCCCGGCCAGTTCGTCCACGTCCGTATCCCCCCCCTCTTGTCGCTCCCTCTCGTTGCCCCAAGTCAGGGCAATGACGGCCGCTTGGAAGCGGTCGCCGTCCATCGTTTTAATGGCCCATCTCCGTCTGCGGCTGTTGACCTGCCGTCGGCGGGCTAGTACGTCCGGGGGGGTGGCACTGACCGTCATCGTGATGTACTGATGATCGGAGAGAGTCTCCTGGCCAGTGTCCACCCTCCAATTGCGTATTTCGCGAGCGACAGGGGAGGTGGCCCACGTTAGGTCCACCACCGACTGCCCCTGTCGCCGCACGCAGGTACTCTCTCGGCCCCTGTTGATCAACACCAGGCCGAGACCCGCCGCCCATTCTTCCATGGCATCGCCCCTCCAGTCGGTTCGCGGGGAACCCCACATGATTGACGTCGCGTTGAAGTCCCCCGCGACCAACACCCGGCCGGATGAGCATCCCCTTACGCAACCTTCCAATTCCACCAGGAATCGCCCATATTCGGCACGGGTCCATCTTGGAGGGGCGTACACTCCTATGACGGAGATGGGCCCACAGTCGAAGCGCACATAGCCCTTCCCGGCTCCTTTCGGGACGCAGGGGGGGGACGTCGGCAGCGTCCTCCACGTTATCGCGACGGAGCCCCTGCGGTCCCCCGCCCAACATGGGTGGTTTCTCGGGACGCTGTAAGGCTCCGCCGCGATCCCCAATCCACACCCGCGCTTCGCCATTGTGTGGCAGAACAAATATTGCGCTGCGCAGGCGTGGTTGAGGTTAGCTTGGAGGCCACTTGTAGGGCCATAAGTTTACATATACCCTATCAAGTCCTCCTCTTTCTCCCTCTCTTTCTGTGAGTCCGCTTCGTCGTTCGCTGACTCCCCTTCCGTCTCCTTTGGCGGGTCTGCGTCCGTATCCGTCGGCTCCACCTCCACCTCCATGTCCGGCGAGGGAGCCTCCCTCGCTGCCCCGCTCGTTCCTGCCGCAGGTGGCGTGAGAGTCTCCGTCTCCCCGCTTGTTCCTGCCGCCGGTGATGGTGATGGAAGAGTCTCCGTCACCCCGTTCCTTCCCAGTTTGGTTGATGGGGGGGATCTCTACTTCCATCCTTACCGATGATCCCCCCACCTGCTCGCGGTTTCTCCCCAGCCGATTTCCGAGAAGCCCGCGCTCTCTCCACCATCGATCGGCCCATATCCCCGGCCACTATCCAACCATCGTGGGTTACGCTGAACCCTTTTACCGTCAGGTTCTCCACGATCTTCGACTTGGGTCCCGACTTGCCCTTTGCCTTAGACTTTGTCCCGGGTTTGGCCGCGGGTTCCTTCCTCTTCTCCCCTTCCCTGCCCGCGGCTCCTTTTTCCTTCCCTCTGCGGCACCCTGCGCACGATGCCCCGCCGATACGATGATCGTGAGGCATACCCTTGCTCTCACAGATCACGCATCTCACTTGGGCCTCGCAGTCTCTTGCCGCGTGGCCTGTTACACCACATCTGTAACAGGGAGTGGCACCCGTTTGACCACGTTAATATTGACCACGGTCCCGATTGACCACGTTGAAATTGACCACGTTGCGATTGACCACGTTGATATTGACCACGTTGTGATTGACCACGGTCCCGATTGACCACGGTCCTGATTGACCACCGTCCCGATTGACCACGGTCTCAATTGACCACGGTCCCTATTGACCACCGTCCCGATTGACCACGGTCCCGATTGACCACCGTCCCAATTGACCACGGTCCCGATTGACCACGGTCTCGATTGACCACGGTCCCGATTGACCACGGTCTCGATTGACCACGGTCCCGATTGACCATCGTTCCGATTGACCACGTTCCCGATTGACCACGGTCTCCATTGATCCTATATAATATATCAGAATCCGAGTACGCGTTAAGGAAAACGAAATCCCGACGTCTTCCACGAGGAGAAGTCGGCTCAATTGGTTATCTGACACCTAGTAAACACTGTAGTCAGGTCGGCGTCAATGTAGCGTCGACGATAGGAGAATTCGGCACGCAGACGTCTTCTTCAAGACGAAGTATAATGTACGCGTTGACAGACACCTAGTACACGCTAAAATGGGGTCGGCGTCAAACCCACTATTCGGGGAAGCGAAATTAGTACGTAGACACCTTCCCCGAGAACAAGACCCGGAATCACGTCTACCAGGTTCCTAGAGCCAGCCCTGTAAGGTCGGCGTCAACGGCCGACATCATAAAGTGCATCAAAACATCTTTCCCAGAGCATGTGTGGGCGGGGGGGCTTGACCCCCCCTGCACCCCCCCATTGTGTGAGTAAACCTAGAAGTGTGGGCGGGGGGGGCTCCCGCCCCCCCCCTGCACCCCCCCTGTGCACTGGGCGGGTGGGTTGGGTTGACGGGTGGGCAGGGGGGGCTTCGCCCCCCCCGAACCCCCCCATGGACACGCCTTCGGCGTGCCCGGGTAGGAGATGTATTTCGCTTTATGCGTGAGCTGGGGGGGGCTTCGCCCCCCCCCCCTGCACCCCCCCCCCCATGCACGTGAGCCTCACTTTATAAATTATTCGAGATCGTGGTCAATCGGGACCGTGGTCAATCGAAACCGTGGTCTATCACAACATGGTTAATATCAACGTGGTCAATCGCAACGTGGTCAATTTTAACGTGGTCAATCGGGACGGTGGTCAATCGGGACCGTGGTCAATCGAGACCGTGGTCAATCGGGACGGTGGTCAATAGGGACCGTGGTCAATAGGGACGGTGGTCAATCGGAACCGTGGTCAATCGGGACGGTGGTCAATCGGGACCGTGGTCAATCGCAACGTGGTCAATTTCAACGTGGTCAATCGGGACCGTGATCAATCGGAACGGTGGTCAATCGGGACCGTGGTCAATCGGGACGGTGGTCAATCGGGACCGTGGTCAATCGAGACTGTGGTCAATCGGGACCGTGGTCAATTGGGATGGTGGTCAATCGGGACCGTGGTCAATCGGGACGGTGATCAATAGGGACCGTGGTCAATCGGGACGGTGGTCAATCGGGACCGTGGTCAATCGGGACCGTGGTCAATCGGGACCGTGGTCAATCACAACGTGGTCAATCGCAACGTGGTCAATTGCAACGTGGTCAATATCAACGTGGTCAATCGGGACCGTGGTCAATGTTAACGTGGTCAAACGGGACGCTCCCGTAACTAACAGGCCCCAGTCCTATCTTCCTCGTTGCGGCACGTCGCCCTGGTATGCCCCAGCTCCAAACATTTGTAACACTGGAGCGGTCTCTTCTCCAGCATTGTCACCTTCACATTGGACCACCTCAGTGCTACCTTTCCGGCCCTTGACAGGGCATTTGCCGCTGCCAGCGGGCACCTCACTACAACGGTGTTCAGCCCGTTCCCCATCTTTCTTATGGGGCCGACCGTGATCCCCATTGAGTATGTTCCGCCCTGGGTTGCGAGGGTCTCTCTTACCTCCTCTTCTCCCACCAAATCCTCGAACCCACTCAGGCGCAGGTCCGCCGTCATCGCCGGGCGACTCACCTTCGCCCCCTCCTTGTCAGCAAGGGCCTCCACCATCCAGGCCGCCAGGGCGTCAGCCTTTTCGGCGCTGCCCCGGCCCGAGATCTCCAAGCTGAGAGCTCCCGTGGCGGTTCTCCTGACGTTTGGGGCCCTTGCGATTCCTACCTCCTCGAGCTTAATTTTCCCCCTAACAATGCCCATGTATTCCCCGTAACATTCCTCCGGGCACGTAAGGACAACCGCGGCTGTCCTGGGGACTCTTCTGCTCGTCCTCTTCCTTTCCTTCTGAAAGGATGCCGGCGGCGACTGCGGGCCTCCGCTCTTGGGCTTCTTCCCCTGTGCTGACTCCGGCTTCTTTCCGCCGTCGTCCTTGCCTGCCTTCCTCTTCTTCCTACCAACGACCTGCGCCCACGTTCCTTCCGCGGGGCCGGCACTGGTCCCTGCCTCTTCCCCTCCCCCTAGTACCTGGGACCGCGACTCATTTGCGATCCCTGTGGGAACCGGGGCAGGGGGAGCTTTCTGCCTCAGTGTTTGGGGCTGTCCTCCCTTCGCAGCCGAGGTGGGAACGAGTGCGCCTTTGTGTCCCGGCACCTGCGACTGTACTTTGCTTGTGATTGACATGGGAACTGGCTTAGCCGCCTTGGACCTAGTTGTGGGGCCCTGTTTCTTCTTCCCTTTGTCCGCCTCTGCCTTTCCTGCCGCTTTTTGGGGCAACCCTCTTGGCTGTTCGAGAGGCTTGTTCGCTTCCTCTCCTTTTCCCAGCCTCTTGGAGCTGAAGTTGCTCATTAACAGCTCCTTCAGCTCCCTGATTTCTCCTCTTACCTCATCTCTGAAGACTGTGAGGCGTCCTTCTACCCCAGCGCCCTGAGTGTCCTTTCTCGCGAGTATTTCCGGTTCTATAACCTTTCTCTTACCCTGCACTGGAGGTCTGAGCACGGGTGGCAGTCCCTCCTCCGTCAGACTCGCAAGGACCTTGTCCCTTGTGCTCTCCTCCGTGCCTGTTTCGCCGACAGGTGCCATCCCGTCCTCCATCCCGCGGAAGTTCTCCTCTTCCGAAGAGGATGATAGCAGAACCATTTTCCTCTTCTTTGCCGTTCTCGCTTCCGTTCTTACCGGGGAGACCTTTTCATTCTCCCTGTTCCTCGCTCGTTCCCGTAGCCGCTCCATCTCGCTCCTCAGCTCTTGCAACTTCCTCTGTTGCTGAGCTCTTGCGTCGTGGAGGGCTGTCAATTCTCGTTCTTGCGCCGCGAGCCTCTCTCTCAACTCCTCCGTCTCGGCATCCTTCTCGTAGTCCGACGCCGGGTTCTCATACCTTTGAGCAAGCAACGTAATCGCGGCCTTGATCGTGGCTGCCGACTTGTTCAGCTTTCCCCGGTACGTTCCTTGTAGCGAGCGAGACCTTTCCGCCACTATGTCCAGCCCTTTTACGGCCTTTATTATGGCGGCGGAGAGAGAGTTCACCGGGAGGTTGCGAAGTTCCTCCCTAGCTCTTATTTCCTCTTCCCTTCTACTTTTTGAAAGGTTCGCCGCCAAGAGTCCATCTCTCAGGTCTTTCAGCTCTTGGGCTCGATCTATTATCTGTTGCTGCGCCTTTCGCAGCGTCTTCAGATAATAGTCCCCTGTAGTTGCCATTCGGCCCCTACCTCCCTCCTCTCTGACGTTTATGGGGGGGGGCAGTTATCCTCCCCTACCATACCTATCAGTTCGTCTTGGGTCTTCCTCATGATGTTTCTGGCTTCCGCAGCCACCTCTCTAGGGAGTACCGCAAGCCCCTCCTTGTCCTGGGTGTCCTCGGTGTCCGTGATCTCCACGACCTCGCCACCCGACTCGTCTTCCTCCGAGTAAAAAACTTCCTCGTACGAGTCCACCGAGCCCGCGTCTGAGCCCGTTTCCTCCCTCCTCCTCCGTCTCGACCCAGATCTCGATCTCGCTCGTGTATCCGAATCCGAGTCGAGCTCAGGCCGGGTGTTAGGCCTAGCAATGGGTCTGCTCTTGAGGTCCCCTGCGTCCCCTCTCCTCCTGGGGATTTTGCTCCTTTTCCCGGAGCCACTCGCAGCGCCGCTCGCAGCCCTGACCGTTTTGCCACGGCTGCCCTCCCCCTCCTTGTTTTTTGTGGTTGTGGTTGTTCTCCTGTTCATCTTGGTTTGAAACCCCAACCCGCCGTGGCTCGGGTTGCCCCTATGCCCCAGCCCCCCACCATCAGTGGGGTGACTGAGGCTCCAGCCCCTTACTCGCCCACGGGCGAAGGGCATTAAGGCTCAGTCGCACCGTGGTTTTTCAGGGGTCCCCCGGCTCCGACCCCGGGGGCACCGCGACGGGCGTCGCCACGCGGGGGGCCCCACGGACAGACAGGTACCGAGGATGTCGCACCCCACCCAAGGTCCTGCCCGCCGTGGCGACTAGCATTCATTCCTTAACCCGGGCCGAGGTGTCCTCCGCGCCCGGGCTAACCGCCTGCTCCGATGGCCGGGTGCGGGAGGGGTGCGATCCCCGACCACCGGAGCGATCGAATGCGCCGCCGGTCTTTTTCACCCGGCGGCAAGACCCGCCGGCCCCGACCTCGGAATATATCCGAGCGGCCCGACGGGTCTTTCCCAGGTAATTCCGGCCCCGACCTCGAATTACGTTCGAGCGGCCCGGAAACTACCCTCCGTGTTGGAGGCACCGTGGAACCACGTCCCTGGTGTGCAAGCCTCCAACACGGGCCTCCCCTTCGGTTGTCCCGGCACCACGTACCGGGACGCCCGAAAGAGGGTTACCCCATCTCCCCTGCTGAAGCACCGGCGTGCAATGGGTAGTGAGATGGGATCTTCCCACCCCCTCGGCGAGACGGCATCCCTGCCCGCCTCGGAGGTGAGGACCTTCCCTCCCCGGATCCCCAAAGACCCCTCCAGGACACCCTCCCGCCCTGCCGAAGCACCGGCGTGCAATGGGCAAGAGGGGCCTGTCCCCCCTGAGTCCGAATCCCCCGACCGGCCGGAGCACCGGCGTGCAATGGTCGAGAGATTCGAGACCCTCCCCGTGGTTTTTTATCGTGGTTTTCCTTCCTCTAGGCCGGCGGGAGGAGTGGAAACTCCCCCCTAACGGTCCCGGCCGACCGGGCGTTTGCACTCGGGGTCGCCTTCCCCTACCGACCGTTGGAGTCTGTCAGGCAGCACGAAGCTGAAGCTGTAACAGACTCCTGAGCAGGGCGACCGGACCCCCGCTTTTCTGTCTGGGTTTTCCTTCTCATAGGACGGTCGGGGAGAACAAAGGCTCTTCCCTCACGGCCCCGTCCGGCCGGACAGTTGTTTATAGAGGTAGTCTGCCTCGCGAGTCCTGAGAAGGACTCCCCGGCCCGGGACAGCCACGAGGACTGCCCCGGGTTACGGTACTGCTGTGCTCGGGCACTCCGGGTTCGCAAAACCCGTACCACTTGGTCCCCGCCGGCCCCAAAGGGTCCGGACGAGTCCCAAATGGCCCCTGGAGGGATTTAAGTGTCTTCCTACACAAGTCATAATAGCTTCATTATAATATAACCAAATTCTGTTACCTAACTCAACCCAAGTGATATGTATCTTTTTAAATAAATGTTTTCTTGATTGATTTTTAAATAAATCTTTAAATGCAAATATTTTATTGAAACAAAAAAAAATTTCGTACAAAAACTTGGTGCTGCTTTTTTACTCCAGTGACAACAAAATTACTTTTTTAAAAAAAAGGTAAAAAAAGGCGCCAAGTACACGCGCAGCATGTTAGCTCGAAGAAAGTGGTTATGGAGTAAAAAAGCCAAGTTTTTGTATGAATTTTTTTTTATTTTAATAAAATATTTGCATTTAAAGATTTATTTAAAAATCAATCAAGAAAACATTTATTTAAAAAGATACATATCACTTGGGTTGAGTTAGGTAACGGAATTTGGTTATATTATAATGTCTGTAAGGAAAAATAAAGCTATTATGACTTGTGTAGGAAGACACTTAAATACAAAGATATTTTTTAAAAATAATACAACAGTTATTTTCCGAAGAATATATATTCATTTTTTAATTGGCGCAATTTATAGATTTCATTTATTTTTGTGAAAATACATTTATAATACGGCAAAAATTACATGTATTCTCTTTTTATTTTGTGAATTGATTTTTCATTATCGTTTTACAATTATTAATTAAAAACGTTTTTTTATTCAAATACTATGCAGAATCAAATATACAAAACTTGTTGATTTTTTCAATAAGCAGCATTACATTATTTTTATACACGAATGTACCTACCTTTATTTGAAACTTACCCGCAATTGTCTTTTATTGTACAGCCGGTTTCGAATATTTTTGATGACGTGAGGTATATCAGAAAAAGCGAATATCTTCCGGTTGTCATCGATAGGATGTGTAAACCATGTTTTTGTGCAATCCATTGTACCTGAGACGCCCAACAGAGACCACATCTTTGCATTTGTTGCCGCACCATCAGCGATAACACCGTGTATCATTGCTCTACTGTTTTCCAGGTAAGTTATAGCTTTTAATACCAATTTGGCGAGTTCTTCGCCCTTGACTGGATTTTTTGAAGCAAATACAGCAATTGGTTGAGTGTACGAAGATGCCAAAGATTGAAACATAAGCACAAGACCGTGCGTAGCTTGATCTTGAATGTCCGTAGACTTTTCTTGACTAAAGTCTGTTAACCCAACGTAAGTTAGGTTTCTCGAACAGACTGCCAGAGACTTTCTTAAATAGATTTCATCCAATAAAAGTATACCATGTCGCTCCAAAGGTGTTTTATCCTCGAAATGCTTCTTTAATAATTGCTGAAACTGTTCGTCAAAGCCGCATTTCATGTCTATCAGTGACCAATAGCTGCTACTGTTCTTATACAAGGTAATGGTAAAACATTATTTTTTCGAAGAAACTCATAATAGCTTGGCGAGCGTATATTCATCATCATGCACAACATTATCCATTCTTCAGAGTAACGACGGTTCTTCGTGTCTCTCTTCGACGCAGCAGAGATGATTTCTTTTAGCGCTGTACGTCGTGCAGCTGAGATGTTTAATTTCGAACACTTTTCGTCCAACGTTTCGGCACGAATAGAAGCGATTTCGCTGGCTTTCTCTTTCAATGAGTTAGTAATTGTATACGCCGCTTGGCTCTGTTTTTTGCACGTTTTTCACGAAAGTTCTTCTGTAAAGCAATGAGTTTTTTGTTATCGATAGGATTTGACACTCGAAGTACACGTTTCACTGTTTTAATTGTTTTCCACCTCGCTTCTTTCTGGATTATTTGTTGTCGCATTTTTATACAGTGATCACATCTTTTACGTTTTGTGATCATAGTGCAGTCCTTGTGACGCCGGTTAACGTAGTCTCTGAATACATTATCACTTGGCAAAAAAAGAACGTTAATGGCACCCAAACCATTGCACAGATTCCTATTTTGGAACGATTTCAAATACTGTGGTTGCAATCTTATATCGTCTAAAATTTCACTGAGATTATTTTCTTTTGTAGCGACAGCACGCCCGTAAACGTAGTGACGAAGTGTTCTATCACTGTCGATCACTATGTTTCTTTCTGTTTGCTCGGGGGGCGGTTGAGAGAACCCCGGATTCGCGATTTGGTCAGTAATGCTGGTTTTCGAAGGACCAGAGGGGGTTGTCGGCCCCTCACGAAGACGAGTGGGATGCAAAATGCATGCAGCGATAATAAGCAAAGCGACTCACCGTGTCGGCCGTCGTCCCGGGAATCCACTGGTCCTCGTCCTGTGCTCCGACCTCGTGACCGCTCCGAGTGTCTCGTCTCCCTCGGCGCGCGGCCGGCAGGCACGTGCAAGCAAGCAGATAATAGAGCAGGCAAGCAAGATAACAGGCAGGTAGCAAGGCAGGCAATGAGCAAGCGTAGAATACTACAATTATTTATAAATGACTATAGAAATCTACCACAATTTACATACGTAAAACTAGGCAAATTAGAATCTAATCCAGTTTTTAGTTTCTCATAAAATACTACAATTTTGTACGAATAGTAACAAATACTGATTTGTTTGTACAGCTCAAAAATCTATTACAATTATGGCTAATTAAAATTTGTACTTTTTAGTTAAATATTACAAGTTTTTACACAAATCTACAAAAATTTATGTATTATTAATAACTCCTTAATTCGCAGAAGTCAAAATATTTATGTTTTTATTTTCGTATAGTTTGCTGTAAGACCCAATAGAAAAATACACAAATGTACAATTTTCTGCTAACAATAAGTGTAACATATATAGACAATACGAAACGTCTTCATCAATCAATGTTGTAGCACAGTGCGGAAGGTTACTGACTCAAGAGCCAGGGGTTTCAGGTTCAAATCCAGCGGTGGTAAGCAAGTTTTTTAAGTAGAAATATTTCCGCCAGGGAAGAGAATAGGCAGGAAGTAGGTAGACTTCTGGAACGTTCTATGCGGCTCGGCTCCGGGACGATGAGGTCCGAAAGTGCCACCAGACGGCTTTACGACTTGACGATGAGTGCCCGCGGTCCTGAAAATGTGCCGCGGGCGAGTAGTTGCTCCCTTTTGGGGGGGAAGGGGGCAGTGGGTGACGTCGGCGGATGGGCGGTGGCAGCACCGACCGGTGAGTCGCATTTTTCTGTTCGCGATCCGCCGACGTTTCGCGCGAGAATTACAAACTACAATTGACGAAGACTAACTAACTATATACAGTTATTTACAAGGCGGAACGCCGAACATCCCGCCCACCAAAATACACGCAGTGTATTTTAACTATCCGTCTCCGTCGCCCGTGGTGAAGTGCTCAACGGCAAAGGGCATAACTTCATCAGGGGACGCAAGATCGAGCCATCCTCCACTCGGACCGTGGTGACGCGCGGGACGCCGTCGCTGCCCGGGTGTAGCGCTTCCACGCGTCTCCGCTTCCAATCCTGGTGGATCCGCTGAGTGAGCTGCCATCGACCCAAGCGATGCATTGGCAACGGACGCGCACGACGAGTGACGAAAAGGAGTCCCACGAAATCAATGCCGCCCATAGAGAATGGTTTGGCTTGACTAACCCCTTCGACCGGTAGGTTCGCCAGGAAGGGCAGGGAAGCATGCGGCTTCGCGCGGAAGTACTTATAGCACCTCGAGAGTACGCGTGGGATTGCGCGATGGACTCCAGGGGGTGGACTCTCACATATATTTTTCTCGGATCGTTGTGCTGCCATCTGGGCTATGCAGAATACATCCAGAACTAAAATCGATGCGACATATATCGATTTTAACGCGATATATATATCGAGATATACATATATATATATATGTACAGCTGTAGCCACCAGTGCTCTATACTTTCTATTCAAAAATAAAAGACAAAAATAATTAATTATTGAAGCAAGAAACAAGGAGAATTTTACTTTGCAAACTTTATTTGATGAAAACTATAAAACTACATAACTTTTAATCGTAGCAAAATAATTAATATATTTCAATAGTTAAGAAAAATTCTCTCTTTCTTGTTTCAATAGTTATATCTGTAAGATATGATTATTTCCTAGAATAAAGGATTGCAAATATTTTTATAAACATGTAAATATATATTTACAGTATTTTATTAAAATAAAATTAGAGTTGCGTATACAAGTTTAGCAAAAGTATAATAATTTTAAATGTACGATGTAAAGTCATATGCGCCAGCAACGTCTACATATACAAATCTTGATTGTTACCTAACACGTAAGCACCGGTTTGGCCATTATAAACACGCTCCATTATAATATATAATAATCCATTAATATAATACACACTTAATCTGCATCTCCATTTTGTTGTACTGCAAATAAACATTTGTGCATGAGATGATAAATATTATAAATTATAATATGAAAAATATAGTTGTGTGCACATCAGTATGTACATGTTATATATGTTATCATACCTGATTTTTGTTCACGTCTTTTTTTAATCCTTGATCGATACTTCATTTGGGCGGATATGAGAACAGGATTTTTCGTTGTAGATGTGTATTTGCCATTAAGACATCTATTTACTGCTGTACAAAATTTTTTAAGGCAGGTAGTAACAATAGTAGACAATATTGCATTTCTCAGTTGTGCATCATGCTGCTGACATTTTATAAAAGTGAAATCGAACTGTTTCTCCATTTCACGTTCAATAATACTTTTAATTTTAGACTTAAAGCAAAATCTGGTAATATATTTCTTCACCAAAGTTTCTGCCCTTTTCAGTATTTGTTGCAAGATTGCACTATCTGTTATAGTAGCTCTACATGCAGCACAGTGCTTGAATGATGCTTTTACTAACAAATTATTTTTTAATATAGTATATACACTTCTATCTTGTAAGTTACATCTGTTTTCATTTATTTCTTCTGAGGGACTTTCAACGATGTGAGCGCATCCATCTTCTTCGACCTCATGAAACTTGGCGTCATTTTCATGTGTCTCAGAAATAAAATCTTTTAAAGAGAATAACAAATGCCCATCACAAATATTCTCGCAATTTCGTCCGATTGAATGTCGCGATGATAAATTATTAATAAGTAGCACTTTGTATGCTCCACAGAAGTTGGTACAAGTGGGATTAATATCCCTGCCACCTGTCGAGCGTATACATCCAAAGAAATTTTCCAAAGGATCTTGGTTGACGTAACATGGCTTAAATTGTTTAAAATCTTTTTCTTGCAATACTGTCCATAAATCTTGCGTCAATACTTTTAATCCAATTTTGTATACATAAAGATCCTATCAATGGTTTCTTCGAAACAGGATGTACGTATCTCATTGCCTTAAGATGCCATATGGCATCCTTCCAAAATTCGTGATGAGCACTATTCTCTTTTACCACTGAGCGCAAAGGTGCTTCCGGCTTTGTTGTGTATCCGTTTACAGAGTCAAATAAATTGTTAAAAAACTGTAGTGTCTCGCTCATTGTAACTGCTTCTTCTCTGGGTATACTTAAAGGCCCTATTTGCGTATCAACATGCCCTGAAAAAGTATGTCAAGTATTAATTATAAATTGAGAAGCATTTCCTTATGCAAGATGGTGTTTCCATTTGTTTCCATTTATTACTAATTGTATTTACCCAGTAAACAATTTGTCAGCAAATTGTAACCAAATTGACACCAAATACGCGCAAAACTTGTCGACAAATCCGGTGCGATATGTGTCTGCAATACGCTTGTGTTTTGCTAACAAAGCTTGTGTACATGACTTGACACCAAATTGACGCCAAATATCGAGCAAAACAGGGCAGCAAAAGTTCAACGGCAAATTTGAGCCATATTGTAAACAAGGCTTGCCAACAAAAGCTCGACAGCAAATTTGTGCCAAATTGCGAGCAAACCTTGACGAAAGAACTTGACGCCAAATTGACACCAAATACCGAGCAAAGCTTGCCAGCAATCTAACAGCAAATTGTTGACAAATTGCTATCAAAGTTTGTTGACAAAACCCGACGCCAAATTGATATCAAATATCAAACAATACTTAACAGCAAATTGGCACCAAATACAGAGCAAATCTTGATGACACAGCTTAACGCCAAATTGCAGCAAGCCTTGTTACGTAGCCATTAATAAATACTAAAATATATATTTTTTAGGGAAAAGTAAAAGCATTAAATTATAAAAAGCATATAATTTTTTATTGATTTACAATAAATTATTTTATACATATATGTTAAAAGAAATCTTTATATTTATAAAACATTATAAGACATTTATAAAATCTAACGGTGGCAATAAAATAATTAATTATATATTAATTACAGTAAATGTTATACAATGTGAATTTACTGACATATGCAAACATTTAACTTTGTCAACAGCACATACAATATTTGTAAACACTCGAGAATCTTATATAATGCCTGGAACACATACTCCGTGCGCAGATAATGCATTGGCCGGTATAAGAAGGATTTATAGAATCTTACTGAAAACACGAGTATAATTTCTATGAAAATGCATCTAAAACAATATTCTTATAAGCCTAATACTACTAACTTTCCTTTCTTTAATCATACAATAATAACTACCGTGCATATTTAAACAACTAGTTCAAACTTGAAACACGATTTATTATTTGCAAGAATGCAAAATTGAAATAAACGAATGTTCACAATGTGCATAGTTCGTCGATTACGATGGAATAATGCAGTACTGTTGTCAGAAAGAAATAACAAAAGAATAATATACATCATTTAGGTGCAAGCAACCGAAGTGAATTTTGTAGTGTTTGATGTAATAGAAATTAATATACAGCAGAAAAAAACTGTTCAAACAAAACTTTTAAACCGTTCAAACAAAACTTTTAAACTATTCAAACAAAACTTTTAACTTTTAACTTTAAACTTTTAACTTTAAACTTTAAACAGATAAAAAAATACACGATATTTGTTGGAAATACGAGCGCGCTTGCGCACACGACTGTCTCGGGACTTGCGCTTGATTCCCCTCGGGCGCTTTCGCCTAGCGTCGGGCCCCTTCGTTTTCTCGAGCGGCCGCCGATCCCCCGCTCCCACCACTTGCCTTCCAGCGTTCTACCGTGTACGTGTCGCGGATCTTTGCTCTCGTTGTAACTTCGACATAATAAACAGACGTTTACGAAATTGAGAGGAATAATTATTTCTCGACCACACCCGCGAAGCAATCGTACCGTGGATAAAGTGGTGGCAACAGCCTAGCTTACAGGAAGCATATATTCAACATTTTGGTCCTTCGAGCCGGATTCCGGCAGATTTCCGCCATTACGTCAAGGAACGTTCGAGAAGTGGTTGCACAAGGCAAGTCAACCGCAAGACACGGATAGACGAGGTTGCAGGCTTCCGCTGGGGAAGGCTTGCTGCACGATCTGGCACGTCACGAAACCGTGCACAGATACGAGCACGGATTTCGAGCAGCCACGAGACGGCGCGAGTCGTCAAGGCATCCACGAGAGACGACTCGAGCGGCCGAGCAGCCACGAAACGGCGCGAGTCGTCAAGGCACCACACGAGAGACGACTCGAGCGGCCGAAGCATCCACGAGACGGCACGAGGCGTCGAGGCATCCACGAGGGACGACGTGAGCTTCCGAGACATCCACGAGACGTCGCGAGCTGCCAAGGTATCCACGGGAGAGACGACGCGAGTCGCCGAGACATCCACGAGAGAGAGACGGAGGCGTAGTGTTACGTAGCAACCCCGCCATTGTTCCCGCGCACAGCCGTGATACATCGTCGTGCATTTGCGAGGTAAGGGAAGCTATTCATTATCGGTGCCAACTAGTCCCTTACATATTAGTATCGCGTCATGTCGAACGAGGATATCGCCGTGCTCAAGAAGCGGCGCTCCACGATTCAAGGTTCGTGCACACGCATAAAAACGTTCGTCGAGTCAGTTCCCGCCGTCGCCATTACACCGGCCATGACAGCACAGCTTCAAGAGCGCCTAGCTAAGCTCGATCGGTATTGGTCGGATTATGAGTCTGTTCAAACAAGCATAGAATTACTAGACGAGAGCGAATCGAGTCATCGCGCGGGATTCGAGGACGCTTACTATTTGCTAGCGGGGCGGATGCGCGAGTTAGTAACTATAAATACAACGCGTCAAGCGATTAACCCATCACCCGCGGGTTCGCGAGCGTCCAATATGTCGGAATCTTCTTCGCAAATACGCTTACCCAAGATAAATCTACCAACCTTTTCCGGTAACTACGAGGAATGGTTTCCGTTTTTCGATACATTCCATTCCATTATTCATGCTAACGAATCACTAGATGACATACAAAGGCTTCAATATTTGCGCGCCTCTCTAACGGGTGACGCGAAAAACATTATCAGTTCGCTGGAAATTTCCGCGGTTAATTACGGTGTAGCCTGGGGCTTGCTTAAGGAGCGCTACGACAATAAACGCGTGATTACTCAGAGCCACATCAAGGCTATTATGGAATTGCCTTCCATGTCGCGAGGAAAACGCGTGCGAATTAAGACAAATCGCCGATGGCGCGGCAAGACATGTACATGCCCTTCAGGCTTTGAAGCATCCGACTTCTCATTGGGACGACTTACTTGTTCATATTTTGAGCAGCAAACTTGATCCCGTCACAATGCGGGAATGGCAAAATTCATTAACGGCAAGCGAGTTGCCGAACTTCAAACAGTTTCTAGACTTTATAATACATCACAGTCAAATGTTAGAATCCACCGGGAAATCAAGCGCCCCATCGTCCAAGAACAATTCGCGAGTATTCCCTGGCGCGAAACGTCAAGCCGTTTGTGTCGCGTCGGTTAAATTAAAATGCAGCCATTGTGACGAGGACCATTCCATTTACCATTGCCAAAAATTCCTAGCGCTCGCGATCCCACAAAGGATTGCCGAGATTCGCAAGGCCAAGATTTGCATGAATTGTCTACGATCAACGGCTCACATTGCGAATAAATGCAGCTCCGGGAATTGCAAGGTGTGCAAAATGAAGCATAATACGTTGCTTCATCTCACCGGGGATGAACCACAATCCCAAACCAAAGAGGAAAAGCCACAATCGACCACAACGTCAGCAAGCTCGGCCGCGACCGTGGTTACACATTCGACTTCACGGAGCGACGAATGCGTTCTGCTTACCACCGCGATCGTGCACGCGTATGACCGCGAAGGTTCGCGCAAGCCATGTCGCGTATTACTCGATTGCGGTTCACAAGCAAACTTCATATCGAAAAGATTCCTGGACACGCTTAGCCTCAGGACGCGGTCATCGGACATCTCGATTTCCGGCATCAATAACACTACCACGAGATCAACGTTAATAACGCAAGTCCGTTTGCAATCTCGCGTTAATACATTCGCTACCACACTCGATTGCATTGTTACTGACCGAGTAACTGATAAGCTACCAGCATTCTCTCTGAAACGAAGTGCCTTCGAGCTTCCCCGTAATATCGTCCTAGCCGACCCTCAGTTCAACGCACCAGCTGATGTAGATATATTGATAGGTGCAGAGCTGTTCTGGCAAGTCCTTTGCGTCGGTCAAGTCAAGACTTCGACGAACCACCCAACACTGCAGAAGACCAAATTCGGTTGGATACTCGCTGGACGCCTTGGTCAACCCACGAAAGCTAACAAGCGTATTCAATCTCTCCACGTGTCAGTAACCAACGCTCAGCTGGACGAGCAGTTGAGTCGTTTCTGGGCCATGGAATCCATCGAGGGCCCGGATAACCTCACCGCAGACGAAACCCGCTGCGAGCAACACTTTCGAGACAACACAACGAGAAACGACCAAGGCAGATATATCGTAAAGCTCCTGTTCAAAGAACAAGTCGTAGAGAAGCTCGGAGACACGAAGGATATAGCACTGAAAAGATTACGTGGACTAGAGAGAAGGCTTGATCGTGATCCCAATTTGAGAGCCCAATACAACCAATTTTTGGACGAATACCTTGCCTTAGGGCATATGAAGCAAGTGGAGGACACGGGTCAGGAAGACAAAGGAGCTTTCTATTTGCCACACCATGCGGTATTCAAAACCACGGCAGATACAACCAAACTTCGGGTTGTCTTCGACGCTTCGTGCAAAAGCTCCTCTGGTGTCTCACTCAACGATGCTCTCCTTACGGGCCCAGTCATGCAGCAAGATCTTCTATCGATACTCACACGATTTCGAATGTTCCATTACGTGCTCACGGGAGATATAATCAAAATGTATCGGCAGATACAAGTCCATCCTTCTCAAACGCGCTACCAACGAATTGTGTGGCGTGACAGTCCAGTCTCCGAGGTGAAGACCTACGAGCTCACTACCGTCACGTACGGCACGTCGTCGGTCTCATACCTAGCAACGAGAAGCCTTAAGCATTTAGCCGAAAACCGTCGGGACAAATATCCAGCGGGTTCGATCAGAGTGCAAAGGGATTTTTACATGGACGACCTGCTCACAGGGGCGGATTCCATAACCGAAGTCAGAGAGGCACGCGATCAAGTTATTGCATTATTGCGAGAGGGAGGCTTCGAGTTAAGCAAATGGTTGTCCAGCCCGGAACTACTAGATCACATGCACCCTTCAAGCGACAACGTGATGACAATAAACGAAGGTAAAAATTCTTACATACTAGGCATTCATTGGGATCAGCAACAAGATCGATTCTACCCTTCTTACAGACCATTAGAGGCACAAACCGTTGTCTCCAAACGTACCATATTATCGGAGATATCAAGTCTCTTTGACCCGTTGGGACTCCTTGGACCCATCATCGTGTTAGCGAAGCTGATTATGCAGGATCTCTGGCAATCGGACATCCATTGGGATGAATCAATTCCCCCGGACATAGACACTCGATGGAGAAAATTAAAAGACCAATTGCCTCTCGTTAACAACCTCAGCGTACCCCGTTGCGTCAAATATAATACGGACCCCACATCCGTACAGTAGCACGGATTTTGTGATGCGAGCAAACGGGCCTACGGAGCTTGCGTGTACATACGCACGTTGGTAGGAACCAACGAATTCCGCTCTGAACTCTTGTGTTCCAAGTCACGCGTCGCACCAATTAAAAGCGTCTCACTACCGAAACTCGAGTTGGCGGCAGTCCTTCTGTTGTCACAATTAGTTAGCAAAGTCAAGAAGGCTATCGGCTCAACTGACATACCTATTTTTCTATGGTCCGATTCCACGATTACGCTCAACTGGATCTCATCACTATCCCGAAGGTGGACCGTTTTTGTAGCCAATCGAGTTGGCGAGATACAACGTACCTCGGATATTGACAGTTGGCGTCACATCTCATCAGCCAACAATCTAGCTGACATTATCTCAAGAGGGCTCGAACCACACGATCTACTGAGCTCATCGTTGTGGTGGCACGGACCCGAATTCTTGGCTTCAATCGAGGAACATTGGCCCGACAGCAGTTTCAAGCATCTAGAAAGCGTCCCGGAGCGAAGGGGCCCTACTGCAGCCGTCGTCACCATAGAAATGTCCATTCCCGAGGAACTGATTATTGAATATTCCGATTTAAACAAAATCTGCCGCATTTTGGCCTACTGCTTGAGATTTTACAGAGCGCGTCGGCCAAACGAGCCTACACCTTTTGTTTTACACTCAGAGTGTCTTTTCGCATTGAAGGTCCTATGTAGAGCTGTACAGAGGCGATCGTTCTATCTTGAATACAAAGCGCTATCCAAAGGCGAACCCGTCGGCAATGCCAGTCAGCTAAACTCATTAATGCCCCTTATATCCTCGGATGGATTAATACGCGTAGGGGGGGAGAATTCAAAATTCCAATTTAACTTACGATGCACGTCATCCAATAGTGCTTCCACGTAGTCACGAGTTAACGAGGCGAATAATAGAACGGGAACACATACGTAATGCTCACGCGGGGATACAGGCTACTATGGCCGCGGTAAGACAGCGCTTCTGGCCGTTGTCATTACGTCCGAGCGCGCGAAAAATCATCCAAGGTTGCGTAACTTGCTTTAAAGCCAAACCCGTTCTGTCAGAGGTCGTCATGGGTTCTTTACCCGCAGGGCGCGTTACAGTATCGAGACCCTTTCACCATTGCGGTGTCGATTACGCCGGCCCATTGATGCTCCGAGAAGGCAAGCGACGTAATGCGCGACTCGGCAAGGCATACGTATCGATATTTGTTTGTTTTTCCACTAAAGCAATTCACATCAAGTTGGTCAGTGATTTAACATCGAACGCATTTATCGGAGCGCTTAAACGTTTCTCAGCCCGTAGAGGCAAACCGGCATGCATGTATTCGGATAACGGGATAACGGATAACTCCCACGTTCGTGGGAGCTCAGAGACAATTGAAAGAGTTTTTCGAGTTTTTCAACGACAACAAGACGCAATCCGAAATTCGACATTTTTTACGAGACCAAAGCACATCTTGGAATTTTATCCCTCCCAATGCCCCGCATGTTGGAGGGCTATGGAAAGCCGCGGTTAAATCCGCGAAATACCACTTAAATCGTATCGTTGGGAAAGCGCATCTAAATTTCGAGGAGATGTCAACGGTATTATCTGAAATAGAAGCGATCTTAAATTCGCGGCCGATTACGCCTTTAAGCGAAGACCCGAACGACCTAGCTTGTTTGACCCCTGGTCACTTTTTAGTTGGCACCCCCTTGAATAGTTTCCCTTACGAAGAATTGAACGATGTGAACGAGAATCGACTGCTCCGATGGCAGAGAGTGGAGCAGTTAAGGCAACATTTTTGGTGCAGGTGGTCTTCCGAATACCTCCACTCTCTGCAAGAGCGTAATAAATGGAGGTCCAATAAGGGCCGGCAATTGCAATTAAATCAACTTGTTTTGTTAAAACAGCAAAACCTAGCCCCTTTGCAGTGGCTGATAGGACGAGTGGAGAAAACTCACCCCGGACCTGACGGGCAGATTCGCACTGCTACCATAAAGACCGCATCGGGATCTTTCGTGAGACCCATAACAAAATCGCGATACTACCTATTGATTGTTAACCCGATTTGGGTAATTCATTGCGTTCAATTCCATTATTTTTTCTTCGATGTATTAATTCATTGCATTCAATTCCATTATTTTTTCTTCGATGTATTAATTCATTGCATTCAATTCCATTATTTTTTCTTCGATGTATTAATTCATTGCATTCAATTCCATTATTTTTTCTTCGATGTATTAATTCATTGCATTCAATTCCATTATTTTTTCTTCGATGTATTAATTCATTGCATTCAATTCCATTATTTTTCTTCGATGTATTAATTCATTGCATTCAATTCCATTATTTTTTCTTCGATGTATTAATTCATTGCATTCAATTCCATTATTTTTTCTTCGATGTATAATTCATTGCATTCAATTCCATTATTTTTTCTTCGATGTATTAATTCATTGCGTTCAACTCTATTGTTTTTGGCTAATTTCGATGTAGTCATTTATTGCGTTCGATTCAGTTATATTTTAGTTATGTAAGATCTTTAGCGTACCATTGCGATCACTGTATGTGAAACTGCGTCATATCACCCTAGATTAAGATTTAAATTTTCAAAAATGATTGTACTCTAAAGACTATTTTAAATGCGTTCATACATAATGGATCTAATCGTTGCTTCCAGCTTCGCGGCTGCTTCTATTTGTATCGAATGCGGTTAATTGAAAGCAAGTCCTTTCAAGGGGGGCAGAATCATGGTGGAAGGAAATAAGGTGAGGCAATCCTCGTGACGAGTTTCGTTCTGTTCTGCGCAGCCCAGGCATGGTGGGGGATCCGCACAGTTTCCGCCATCTTTTTTCGCTAACACATGGTTACGCAGTGTAGAGCATATAAGTGAAGCACGGCAAGCACGCATTGGTAAAAGTTGCGTGTTATTTGAAAAAAGTGTTACTGCATTGTGATTGAATAATAAATGTGGATATATTGAAGGGTAATTCAATATTCAATTTCGAATGACGTCCCTATTCACTTTCATTGTTTTCTAATTTTTATATATTTTTCCCATAAACAGGTGATTTAGAATAAAATATCAAGAGGGGATTCATCTTTGCCAATTTTTAGTTTTTTTTTTTTTTTTTTTTTTAAGGTATTCTACATTTTTGGCATTGGATTTCGGAAAAATATTTATTCATCTTTCAATAATAACATTCAAGATTTTTTATTATTAAAAATTTTTGAAAATTGGTTGTGGAGGGAACCGTTGAGTGAAAGCCCCCCAAAAAAACGCCGCCAGTTATAAAATTTCATCCTTTTTTTAACTACTTCATTGCTATAAATCACAATTTTCAATGAAACATCTTGATTCTAGTCAATGACATAGCCAAATAAATTCTGAAGAGATTAAAAAAAAAGGTAAATCGGTGAGTGATAATCGTTTTCTAATTAATTTCCTTCAATCAGCCTGATTCATTATCATTAATTGCAACTGGGTCAATAAAAAAAAGAAACAGTGGGGATTCAAACCCGAGTCAAAAATATACAAAGCAAAATACGTGCCACTACACCACTAACTATTTCTGAAACTATCTTTTGTGACATGATTTATATTCATTAGCAATACTTGTTGACTAGCATAGTTTCGATTTTATTCATCAATTACGAACGCTTATTACTCGTCGATAGTCTTTTTTTCATAAGTTTCATTTATAATTTTTCCAAAATGACTTGTTTATTGGTAAAAAAATCTGTTTCCTCCAAAACTAATGCCATAGAAAAATATGGTTTCTTTATGGAAGCTCGTTTGCGTGATATTATTTCCATTCGTTATGAAAAATTAATAAATTTTCAATAATTGTGACTTTGAGAGATTTTCCTATCCACATGACTATGTTTCCATCGAGGGTTCAAATCGGGTCAGAGTCAGCCAGTTAGCCAATAGTTATGCTGGTTACAATTGCAATTAGGTTAATTCCGTTATAACCAGCATAACTATTGGCTAACTGGCTGACTCTGACCCGATTTGAACCCTCGATGGAAACATAGTCCATTCCTATTTGTTTGAATGACCGCTAGTAATGGCCGACAACTGTGCGGCGTTCTCTATTGGCTGTGAAACTCATGATGCGCATTGCCTCACCTTATTTCCTTCCACCATGCGTTCCACTGAGCGAAATCGAGCCTGTAGTACTTAGATGTCGGACAGTGAAACGCGAGAACGCTCTGTCTGCAATCCGTCGTGGTTACAGAGCTGATAGTGCGCCAGCGCGTAGAACAAATAGAATCAGTCCCATCGGTCCCGTCCGCATCGTTGAAGAAGCCGTTCGCGACATCGCGGCAAAACGTGCGGCGTAGTTTAGGATACTCGGATGAAGACTCGCCGGTACTAGACCCAAACGTAGTATTGGAGCGCGAATTCGTTTTCTTAGACGATAGTCTTCTACCCAGAAACGGAACCCCGATACCGCCAATAACGAAAACGATAACGCGAGCAATAGCGAAAACGACAGTGACGTACTACGACTGGACCCCACAATTAGTGACGCACGTTCCAGTATATTGGCCGATAACTCCGAGAGAGGAGAATTTTCGCTGACATCGTACGACAGCGACGTGTTCGATCCGAGAGAAGAAAATTTTACGCCCAAGGGTAAAAAAATGGATCAGCGGAGAGGAGCGGCGCGCGCTACTACATCCCGCAAAAGCGAACACGAGCCGCCGATAACGCCCGAGCAGGTGGACGCGGAGATAAACCGCCTGAGGTCGGGAACCCACCGGACTGCCGCGAATCACCCACTTCAAGCTCTGGAACCGGCGCGAGTATGCCCTGGCATGCAAGAATCCGTACTTGGCGAACTGTTAGACGAGATGCGCGCAATATAAAATCGCTTGCAGAGATTAGAGACCGCAAATTTCGAGCGCGACGACAACAGAGTCCGCCGCACCTTTAGTAATGGCCCATTCGACATAACTTACGGACGAACGTTGGAAATACTTACATTAAATTAAAGGAAGCTCGCGATATGATTCCGGAAATCGACGGAACTTCGCGCAGTCAAGTACAAAAATTCCTAAACGCAAGCACCTATGCGATGAACGAAATTAATCCCGCAGGAGAAAAATCGTTGTTAAAAGCTATACTTTGCACGAAATTAACGGGAAAGGCAATGTACGATTTCCAAACGCGAGACATACGTTCTTTTGCTCAATTGAAGCAGGAAATAGAAATGTGCTATTTAGCAAAGCGAAGCACCACGCACATTCAACGAGAATTTAATATGCTCCGGCAAAAGCCAGGCGAAAGCGCGAGAGATTACGAACTCCGCGTAGATAAATTATCTATGGAACTTTATCAGTCAATGATCGAAGGCCGTGGACATTCTTCAGAACAGAAAAAAGCGATATTAGATACGATACAGGAGCTAGCGCTAGAAAATTTCCAGCTAGGACTCCGAGATGACATTCAAACTATCGTGCGATCACGAAATTACGCTAACCTCATAGCGGCAATTTTGGGCGCCACGTCAGAGGAGAAATTGACCGGAAATAAGTTGGCGCTGGAAGTTCATATTTTTTAATGAAACATAGCTCATTCGATTGCTCCTTAATTGCTCCCTCAGAATCAACGATTGCTCCCCTTTTAAAACTAATATTTTTGGAGATATTTAATAAAAACGAAAAATTTTTAATTTTTATTGAAAAACATTTATAATAACCCTATGCAACTAAAACCGGTCTAGAACGATTGCTCCTTCATTGCTCCTTATTGCTCCATCATTATTTTATTAATAATTTATTGCATTTTTTATTGAAAAATTAACAAATTAATCATTTCAAAGGTGACGCCGCCGCCACCTATCGGCCGCCTATTGTAACTATATGGTTCGGCAGCCAACGGCGGAACATTCAAACGTAATATAACAGCTCTAACATATTTCCTATAGTTCTCTGCAAGTACATCCAACATAAAATGATTGCGCCTTCATTGCTTTAATGATTTATTGCATTTTTATTAAAAAATTAGCAAATTGATCGTTTTACAAGTGACGCCGCCGCCACCTATCGGCCGCCTATTGTAACTATATGGTTCGGCAGCCAACGGCGGAACATTCAACGTAATATAACAGCTCTAACATATTTCCGATTGTTCTCTGCAAGTACATCCAACATAAAACGGTTGCTCCTTAATTGGTACGCGTTGCTCCTTCATTGCTTTAATGATTTATTGCATTTTTATTAAAAAATTAACAAATTGATCATTTTACAAGTGACGCCTATAGTTCTCTGCAAGCATATCCAACATAAAACGATTGCTCCTTAATGCTACGCATTGCTCCATCATGCTTTAATGATTTATTGCAGTTTATTAAAAAATTAGCAATTGATTAATTATTTACAAGTGACGCCTATATTTCTCTGCAAGTATATCCAACATAAAACGATTGCTCCTTAATTGCTACGCATTGCTCCATCATTGCTTTAATGATTTATTGCAGTTTATTAAAAAATTAGCAAATTGATCATTTCACAAGTGACGCCGCGCCACCTATCGGCGGATTGAAATAGGTCGGCAGATAACGGCAGGAATACACAAACCGTTAATAAACGGCTCTAACATATTTCCTATAGTTCTCGCACAGTCATCCAACATAAAAAGATTTGATCTCAGCTACGCGTTTGAATCCTTCACGCTTTAATGATTTATTGCATTTTTATTAAAAATAACTAAATTGATCATTTTACA